>BLKR01010215.1:0-64772 GCA_011170035.1 Teleogryllus occipitalis
CTCATGCAACTAACGTAATTTATTACATGCAATACGAATTTGTTTTGGTATTTCACAGATAAAAACAGCAGCAAATGTGTGAAGGTGGGGTTTTGTGAAACTGAGAAGCCGGACTTTGCCGGATTCGTCCCTAATAATAATGGACTCAGCCGGTTATGAAACTAATAATACTGACCTTAACTGATTTTCAAACAAAAGTATTGCTGTAAGCCGGTTGAAACATATTAGTACAAGAGTACACAATAGAACCGTCGGATAATTAAACCCTTGATTAGGAAAGAAAGTAAGCAACATTGTACAAAGAACGGCCTTTTCAGGTCTAATGAATGACACGTTATTAGGAATATTTAAATCATATAAAATGTTATAGTTTTTTGTTCAGTAAAAGCTATAAAGAGATCTTTTTATACATTTTGCCCAAACTTATACGCACGATTGTAGATTAATGATCATTAAGAGAATTTGGTTTGCGAGAGGACCCAACAGGCTCCTTGCAGAGCCTCCAGCGGAGGTAGACGTTGTGGGTGTGATGTGAAGGCGATGGTGCAGATGGGGATGAGTAGTGACGGGGACGGAGCAGGACGGCTTCGGTGCGCGTCAGCTGGCGTGTTGTCGAGCAACTGGCGAATTTCTCCACCGCCACGCACCGCCAGCCCGCCTGCACAGCGTCGAGCGGGGCGGAGGGGCAGGGTCGGGTGCGGAAGGGCAAGGCAGGGCGATTCTGGACTGGGCGGAGATGGCCGGGGAGCTGCGGAGTGGGGCGAGGCGGAATGGGGTGGGACTGGACAAGGAGGGGGGGGTGAGGTGGAGTGGAGCGAGGCGGAATGGGGTGGGACTGGACAAGGAGGTGTGGGTGAGGTGGAGTGGAGCGAGGCAGAATAGGGTGGGACTAGACAAGGAGGGTTGGGTGGGGCGGAATGGGGTGAGACTGGACAAGAAGGGGTGGGTGGGGCGGAATGGGGTGAGTATGGACAATGATGGGTGGGTGGGGTGGGGTAGGTAGGGGGTGTGGAGAGGTGGGAGAGCGGGTGGGGACGGGCGGGGTGGAGCGGGATAGGATGACTTGGAGCGGGGCCGGGCAGGGTACAGCGCGAGGGCACGTTAGCATACGCGCCTTCATTTGCATACGAGATGTGGCGGCGCGCGCGGGCACGGTGACCTTCAGGAGGGGGCCGACAGCGGAGGGGACACAGGAGGAGGGGAGGCACGACGCGACACCGCGCGGAGCGGTCGCGCACGGATCACCTCTGATCTTGAGGAGGCAGCAGGCCGGGTGGCCGGCAACCCATTCGCAACACTTGCGCTCCACTACGGACCTCGCTTCTTCAGCTTATTTGCTGACAAGCAAACGAAACGGCGTTGCCCAAAAGCATCTTATACATCACCATCTACAGCACAGAAAAAGGAACGTTTGCTATTAATGTTGGTCGATAAGTTATTTTAACGCACAAAAAGTGAAATAGTTTTTTTTTGTATTCGTGAGGAAACAGTAAATTTTCTTCCTCGAAATATTCGGTAAAAAGTTTGAGTCGACATAACAATCACATTTTCGGGCCTATTCGTTTTTTGTGTAATACCTTTTTAACAATTGTTATAAGTGCAAAAGTGGTTATGTGGATTGATAAATGTCTCTAAATATTTGTTCCAAAAACGATTTTTCGTAGTCAAATAACATGAGAGCTACGAGGATTTTAAATTTTACTAAATTAAATGGACTCCTTAAAGTGGTATTTATGGGTTTAGAAGGTCATTATACATGAATAGCGATGGAAAACAAATGCTTTTTAAATACTTACTGATGTTAACATCACATTTTAAACTGGTAAGAGTCGCAGTTGGCTAAGCATTCTACAAACCGTACGAATTACGCCAAAGAAAAGTTTTTCATTATACTAAAATGAAGTTGTCTTTTCTTTCTTTCTTTCTTTCTTTCTTTCTTTCCTTCTTTCTTTCTTTCTTTCTTTCATCTATTTATTTATTTATTTATTTATTTATTTATTTATTTATTTATTTATTTATTTATTTATTTATTTATTTATTTATTTATTTATTTATTTATTTATTTATTTATTTATTTATTTATTTATTTATTTAATTATTTATTTATTTATTTATTTATTTATTTATTTATTTATTTATTTATTTATTTATTTATTTATTTATTTATTTATTTATTTATTTATTTATTTCGTCCGTTCGCGTTTTCCTTCATCATGTCTTGTACTTTAATGTCTCACTTCCCGTAAATGCGTTATCATCTACCTTCTGCTCAGAAGCGTTCGTCGAACCTTCAGTATAAAACCTATCGACTTCGCATTTGATATTCCACCTTCCCCTGGCGTAAAAACAAAGAATTCTCTTCCCTAGAGTTTTTTGATACTCCATAATTTCTAACAACGCAATGTTATACATTAATACAAATAATCTTTTCGAGCAAAGGAAAATCCATTTCAAATGTATACGACATTGTTATTTCCACCTTCATTAAAAATGGTTTAGGTACCTCTTGTCGTAATACATTGACCTAGATTGATTCCGTAGCTGCAGAAATCGAGATTTTATATCACATCATACGTCAAAAACAATTTCAGCTGTTTTCGAGGTACAAATGAATACATAATAGATTATTTTCAAGTGAATTTGCGTGAAACTAAATGAGAAATATCCCCCCATTTTCTGGTATATACACAGTATGGAACTTTTATATGTACCTTTACTCTTGCATTATTTTGAAAAATAAATTTCAGATGTATATCTCCATGGTTTACCCACGGTTGAGTTCACATGTGCCTACAGAAGATTGGTGCGTGTAAACTGATCCAACGTACAATTTTTACTTCTGAGGAAGATTCGTGGCCTAGTTTGTAAGTTACACCGCCACTGACACAAGATCTAGAAAAAAGTAACTAAAACTAAACATTACCCTGGATTAATTTTCATCCAACTAGTCCCGCAATTATCTTAAAGTCTCAACTACGTAATTGCAATTTGTTTTTAATTTTTGACATTATTTCGTTGAATATTATGCAGCTGTTTGAATGTGTTCTAATATTCCAATCAATTCAAGAAATATTAAGTGAAGTTGAACTCTTTGCAATGAAAGCTTCAGCAATCCAGAGAAACCTTAATATAACATACTTTTTCGGGATTAATTTTGCACGTAATAGAAAAAGGAAGTTGTGATTCTGCTTACTTAACCCCCAGATAATCTAAAAAAATAGTATAATATGATAGGAATATACATTTTCCAATTTAATGCCATTCGGTATGATATATTGCAGCATGCAGGATGTATATAAAATCATTTTTAAATCAAAGAGTATCCATGGAAAAGGTGTTGTAAATAGAGCCACCGGCTTGCACCGCAGAGCGGTTGCTCTCAGAGTAGGAAGGGAGGGGGTCTCACCGCAGAGCGGAGGGGATCGCTGGCTTTGGAGTCCGAAGAAAATACCAATTTTCTGTCTTCGTTTGAAACTATCTGCATCTCAATTTTATGAATATTGCTTGTTATTAAAACGTTGCAAGTTCAGAAAAAACCTTGACTGTATTTAATGTATTATTCGTTTTTCGTATTTACGATGTGTGACCAAATGAAAAATATTTTCATTTGAGGTTAGGTTTGTTGATACAAAATGTGGATGATGCATGCAGTTAGTTTTGTGTAAAGTTGGCCGTTCTGAAAGAAAGTATCTCTCTCTTTCCGTCTTCTCCGCACCGTGTGTGCAATGCTCTTCCCGGCAGTTATTTTGCGAACGTCGTTGTGAATATGTGCTCCACAGTGTATGTAGAATATATCGAAGGATAGTTATTGTATAAGTGTTGTTGTTTCTGCTGCAGCTGCTGTCGACAAATAATATTCCTCAAGCAATAAGAACATCAACCGATTTAAGAGAACACATTCTTGAAAAAAATTACAGATTTTTTATCAATGTAATATATACCAAAGTAATGAAAATTTCAAAGTTCAAATAATTTTATTTCGTTATCATCACCACTAGCAGCAACAAGAACAATAACTAACTGAACCAGTCTAAAAACTGTCTATACAATAGAGCTTATTGAAAAGTGATAGAGTGCGATCACCCTATTTTAGAAACCTAGTTTTTCTTTTTTTCTTTGAATTCTATAGTTGGCAATTGTCTCAATACATAACTGACACAAAAACTCAGGATGTCCACTGGAAATGTGTTAGAACCATGTACCCAGGAAGTGAAAATACCTGACTCGGAGACTACGGATAAAATTATGTAAGTAATGTTTGAATTATATTATAAAACTTAGTTAAAAACTTAGATAAAAACTTTTAAAAAATTTAGTTTTAATTAATTTATATGAATTGAGTACGTTTTATTATATATTAGTGTTCTGAATTTTGGAAATTACTTTCCCGTCATTCGATGGAGTGGCAACCCCCAGCACTAACTGCCACTGATAAAAGTACTGATCATGAAAAAAGAGCTGAAAGAAATAAAAGACGAATGAGAATTAGTGTAAAAATATTTATGGTGACGAACTATGAGAAACGAATGGGATTATTAATACAAAAAATTGAATTCGAATGCAAAGTTTGAGATAAATTCATTCAGAAATTCTCCAATTTTTATGTGATAATTGAGACCTGTTACTTATTAGTACTGATTTGTGTTTGTAATGCCCGGCTGTGGTTTTTACTGGCGATTTATTCTGTTCATACTTATGCTAATTAAATGTACCATAGAACGAAGTGCTGCGAGATGGAGAAACTATCATCCACTGTTTGACTGCAGATTTTAAAAATTCTGTAAAGTGTATTCCTCTCAGATTACGCGAATTTCCAATCAATGACAGAACAAGGAAATTTTGACCAGACACATGTTTCCCAATTTCACATTGCTGGTCGCTTTTCTGTCAACTTATTTCTGCCCTCTCCGAGAAATTTCGTCGCAAAAGAAATGTGATGCAGGGTCAGGTCACTGGTTCACACCGCATTTCTTACATCACAGCAATTGACGATCCATACAGAGTGGGTTGACTGAAAGTCACACAGCATAGTAAATGTTATTTATGTACTTTGATCGACTGTGGGATTTTTATTTTACACTAATATTCACGTCTGTTATTGTTTCATCTACTGCATAGAATATTCTATGTTTTTGTTTATTGTAAAATAAACTATAAATACAATTTGAGAATCATGTATTAACTCTACATAAGTTGACCAATATATGTACATTATGATATATTATTTATATTACTTTGTTCAATGTTTACATTATGTTATTGATATTATTATATTTTTTATTATTCTAAACGGGTTTTAGGCACAGAAAAGTTTCTTGCTTATATATGATGAAGCTGCATGTGTACTAAACTCATTTAAAGGTTGTAAAATTCATAGAAAATAGTAAGCCATTTGTTCTTTTACTCTCTCGTATACGCACGTATATACGAAGTATTATACGTAGTATAGAGATGTTGTAATGCTGCGGAAAATCGATTTCTAGATTTCAACAGAAATTTATGTTTTGGGGTCCAATGATACAAACAATTGATTCATTTCAAAACGTCCGACCGTCTGTCCGTCCATCCGTCCAATTGGTTCATCCAATTGTTCATCCGTTCGTTTGTCAACACCACTAGCGTCTAAAACATAGGTAGACATTTTTCAAAATTAATATTGCACGTCCGATTTGGCTCGGCTTGAGGCGCTACGATTTTTAAAAGCATTCTTAAAAATTTGGGGAAGCTTCAATGAAGCCCCCGGACATTTTCAAACTTTTCTCAAACATGTGTCTAAATTTTTTCTTTAAAATTCTTGTAATAATAGAGTGAAATGCAATTATAAAGGTGGCATACATCCAATTTTCACTGTTAACTCTGAAGTTTCTAAAATTGTAAAATTTTTAATTTTTTGGGAGGACTTCTACAAGTACAAAACTGAAGATAGAGCTTTTTACTTTAAATGAAATTTGTTGTCCATAATTAGTTCTTTTAATGTGAGGTACATATGTTTGAAACTTTCAGTAGTTCTCGCGCAATATTGCGTGCAGTATGTGCAATTTTAAACAATAACAAAATTTTCTCAAAGATAGATCCAATTTTTTCCTTAAAACTTTTGGTAGGGATCATGCTGAATGTACTCTATATGATTACATTAACGCCATATTGCCCTATTATTTTGTTTTCTCAAAACTTTAATCTCTTTCACTAGCTTTTCATGTCCTGGATATTTACATTAACGACAATTTGTTCACATTGTTGTATTTATGAGAACAATTGATTCAAATGATGTCTTATAAAGTTTCTTGGAGACTCAATTTTTTTCTGTGAAAACGAGCTCAAAATTCTGAATTTTTATAAACGCTCAAATGCTATTTTCTCAAAAATCGCTCCAAATGTTTTCTTCAAACTTTTCTTACTGATAGTGATAACTGCACTGTTTAAGATGACAAAACGAATTTTTAAACATTCTTTTTTTTCAAAAATTACACAAATGTAACTTTTTTGAAATATATCCTCCGATTTTAATATGCATATAATCCCAGCGACTTGTATACATTATTATATTAGTGATTCAAAAGACTTACAATGAAGGTTTTTAAAAACTGAAGAGATTTATGTAAAAAATAGGTCCATATTTATATAGGTCCATGTAAAAAATAGGTCGAATATACCATAATGAATTCGAAAAATTGAAAAAGCTTCAAAAAATGTATTTTGAGTGGCGATAGATGGCAACTGGCAACTGGACCAGACAAGACCGTAAACCTAGCACACACCAACGAAATAAGAAAACATTAATACGCGAAAGTCTGTGCCATTCTGTTACACCACTAGTTTCCAAATTGTTTATATAAACTTTAATATAAATACGTATTACTTAGAGGAACCTTTTTTCATACCTTGTTTTGTCTTATTTAGTGGGTCGATTTGAGTCACCGCGCACTTCAATTTGTTGCGAGATATGACTATTGCTGGATGCAGCTACATTGATTGTACTTCTATCAAACGATTACATGCACTATCCGGATAATTTAAATGGGAAACCGGTAAATCATGTGCTGTATCTCATAAGAGCTTATTCGTGTATTGTAAAATATATGAGGCGATTCTTTCCTACAACTTTTGAACACTGACCAATGACAATGTTGATAACTCACACGTAAGTTTTCTGGGAATGTTTAAGTGCGTGTGTGTGTCTCTCTCTCTCTTTCTCTCTCTCTCTCTCTCTCTCTCTCTCTCTCTCTCTCTCTCTCTCTCTCTCTCTCTCTCTCTCTCTGTGTGTTTTCTAGCCTCTGTCAAATGTTAGTTATCTTACTATTAACATTATCAATCATTATCATTATTTAATATCCTAAAATGTAAATAGACAGGTTTCGAGGTCATTATGTAAACTATGAGTACATTTTCCTCCTCACAGCATCTAAATAGTAGTCTTATTCCTTGTATTTAAGTTACGGACCAGCTATTCGAATGCACTTAACGCATCCTTTGAGAGGACTTTCTCGTAGTGCATGATACAGTGTATTTGCACAGTGCATAGTGTATGACACAGTGCAGTCAATTACTGAACGAAATGCAATGAATCTCTCTGACAATGTAATCAATTAAGCTATGAGAAAAGGATCTTATTCCATTATTGGCCTTTATTCCCCCAGAATGTCATGCTTTTTTTTTATATATATATATTTGTTGCGTCAACTCACGACGCAACGCGTCTCTTAACCCCATCTTGGGTGTTGAGCGCTATTGGAGTAATCCTCCGTTACTTTCTACATTAAATCTGGAGTAATCCTCCGTTACTATTGAAATTTCTGTACGTCTCGTTGCGGTCAGTTGTTAAGAGGACCGCCAGGTAGCATCTCCGCGTACGCGCCTCTCACCACGCGCTCCTGCGTCACTACCCAGCGGCCAGAATTGGGAAGGAATAAGGAATGGGGTAGGGTTTAGGACACTTCACAGGGGTTGGATTAGCCCTTGTGAAGCAGCCAAACTCGTTTTGTTGAAACAAATTTCACATGAGATTCGACGGGAATCGAACTCGGATCTCCTTGGTGAAAGGCGAGCGACTTTGCTCTACGCCACGAGATGCTTTTTAGAACAATATTCGGTCATCGGTACGCCTCTGGTGGTGAGCCAATAACCGATAACTGACTGAAGGAGGAAGTTATTTAAAATTAGTTTTAAACTTCAATGTAATTTAAATGTATTAAAATGGAATATGGTATCGCCAATTGGCATTGACAACTCTAAAATTTATCTAGTTGTTTTGAAATTTTGTAATTGCATTCTTTTTCATTTACTCAGTCAAAAGTAGTTCAGTGTGATAAAATTTGCCTGACTGATGCAATGTTGAGGGAAAATAAATGTGACGTGAAAATGAGTAACGTGTAGAATTAAATTTCCTACTCAAGGGAGATGGAGTGCCATAAGGTTGTGCGAGCCCCTTTGGAAACATTCCACACAAAAGTAATATTCATATGTTCATCACTAATTTATCACAGATTTTCCTTGAAAATTACGAACTAAATCGCAATGAACTATAGAGAAAATATAAAGAGTTTGAATGTTTCAAAACTTTAAATAATACGCGATCAAAATTATAACAAAAAGAGAAGAGATCAGAAGAATTAGTGCAAGAAAAAGAAATATTTAGAAAAAGATATATTTTGTAAATAGACAGAAAGAGTTCGAATGACTACCTTACCAATGAATTTTTTGACGAATGAGACACGCAAACATCCTGAGAAGTCACCTTCTAGATGGTTCTTGAAGCAATTTATTTATGTGGAATGGCGCAAACAGGTGTTTCATTGTACTTGAAGCATCATTAATATGGCGAAAAGGAGCACTGTTTCTCCAAGGCTCTACCTTCAAGATGTCGGATGTTACCTTCACTTTCGATAAAAGCTGGCTAACAATCTTTGTATTGCCCAATTATAAGTTCCTTTCATCCTAAAACTGAGACTCTTTCCACTCAATGGAGATGTTAAGAATCTACGTCAATTTCCATTCAAAAATTTCAAGAGTAACGAGCTCCTCGCTGGTTAAACCGCACGTGGTGTCAATTTTTCCGTGGTCGTTTGACAGTATGTAATGTCATCAGCCTGTGATTATCAAGTGAAAAAAACACAATCTATTAAAATAAGAAACCATGTTTCTCTAGTCTTCTTGGATTTGCTCCCCATTCCCAAAATCGATAGATCGTATGCCTGCCACGTTACCTTCTTTGAAGAGATAAAATTGAAGCAGTGCAGTACATAGACACGTCAGTGTAATACAGAATTTTAATTAAAAAAATATTCTGTTAACGCAAAAATTACATAATCCCAAACGTTTATGTCGAAAAGTTTAACCATCAACATAGGAAATTTAACCATCAACATAGGTGGCCTAATTCTGAAATTCTTATACTTGATGACAAGAATTACAATAAAAAAGTATAACGATATAAAAATTAAGAAAACAATGGTGATATACTTAAAAAAAACTGTATCCTGAACTACAAATATGCAAACACGTAATAACTCCATTAGCAGGAAACATACCTTTAACTTGTTCCGAAAAATAAAATGAACAGCCACAGAAACGAACGCGCAGCAAAATAAAACCACGCGCAACATCTCTCACGTTTAGTTCTCCCTAGAATTACAAGCACACTTTCCAATACCAGTATTCCTTCTAGGCGAGCGAGAATACTAAAACAATGACGGAACGGTCAATGTAACTCTCTGTGGTCGAAAACAATGGAGCGAAGCCGCGGCCGCTCCAAACAAACTACGCGTATCGTTTGAGAACGGACGACCACATTAAGGGAATTACGAAACGTTGCCGTCGGTTACCGGGAATTTCTACTAAAAGGCGCGAGAATCCAAACATCGAAGAGGAAATTAAAAAGCCGCTCTCCTCTGCCCCTCATGAACTCTCCGCCGAAACCGGTTTAACGGACGCCGGCGGAGAAGAGTGCAAATTGCACGAAACGTGTGGAGGCCCGCCTGCAGAAGCGATTGGCCGCCAGAGCGCCGGGGCCCCGCGCAAAGCAGATCTCCAGAACGCGTCCATCGCGGGAGGCTGAATATAATTAGATGAGGTGCGTTAGAAAGTGAATTCCGAAACGACATGCCGCCTGACAGCTGTGTGTGCTTTGAACTTGAGCGGCAGGCTCCTAAGCGAATCAGGGTGATCTACGCGCGAACAAACCAAGTGAAGTGCGGCGCGGTGAGGAACGGGGAGGGGGACACGTGGGAACAAGAGATCAGGAAGCGGCGGAAAGTGAAGGGCTGGGTGTGAAGAAAAGAGAGGACGGGCTGGATGTGAGGGGAGTTAGAGCGAGTGGGAGTTGGGGTGGGTGAAGTGAAGTGAAGAAACGGGAGCGGGAAGAGGTGCAGTAGAGAAAGGGGAAGGGGTGGAGTGGAACGTAACTGGATGCAAAGAGGAGCATGACGGATCATGGCAACAACATTCATTACAACCAGCGAGAAGAGGTCGGAATTTGTGACGGGATATCGATAATATAACATCGATGTTACTAAACATCGATGTTGAAATTGAAAACTACGATGTTCACACTACATCGTCCAAAAAACATCCATATATTTTTAAACGTCAGTATTTTCAAACTGGTTTATTAACCTTCATCATTAAATTCGTGCGCAACAAAATATAATTTGAAAGTAGTCATGTTATTAACTTGTAATTAACATTGAAATGAAAACAGAGTTACAAATGTGGAACAAACTAAACATGAGACCAAACTTAACACGAGAACAATGGACAAACTTTATATGAGCGACCAAGGTCTTCTGAAGGGGTGATTCACACGAATACCGAAAACGAGTCTTGGAGGAAGAGCGTTTGCGCAACCATAGCACAACTTCCCCCCCGCGAACGAAATACGACCAAAACATAGGAAATACAAGCATATCGGGTTTATCTCGGGCGAGAGATAGTCTGCATGATGTTAGTACAAAAAGAGCGTTCGGCGATTCGACCAGATAAACTGACAGTAGTGCCAAATGATATTATTTAATATTTTAACATTAAGAAAGTTGGGATTGCCGGCCTGGATTGCCAAGTTCGCTAAGAATCAAGGGGCGTAGCTGACTCGCCTCGAAGGGTCGCGATTTCGCATCCCTCCTCGGGCAAGAATATTTGTTTTTTTTGCGTTGTCTTGACGTGTTCTTCCTACAGTTCCCCTTACTGTGAAAACTACCACAGTGGTTGGTATATGACCGAGTTATTAAAAGGCGACTTAAAAAACAAATTAAAAATGTGATTATGAAATTTTTCTCATTTACAAACAAAATGTCGAAAATGTAAACACATGGATGCACAAAAGACTGGTGATTCCGGGAAAAGAAAGTTGGTGATTCCGGGCGCGTCAACAGCTTAGGTTATTAGTCCTGTAAGTGTAGTGCATGTTTTTTTCCTCAGGAGATGGTGGTGATCTTCCCCCGATAGATGGCGAGATCCGACGCCGACCTACCGTCGGCTAGTGGGGTTTCCCCCTAACCAGGACTCTCCCACCAGCGGGGACCGCCCCAGCCCGGACAAGCTCTAAGCTCCCGACCGGTCTCCGGGAATATGTGGCAGTGTACTGCATGTTAGTGTGTGTATTTAAGGGGATAGGATAAGACAAGGAATAGGAAGGAAAGATCGCGCGCGGTCTGTGGCCCGTTTGTTAGGGTACTGCTCCGGCATTCGCCTGGTGTTGCCTGGTGTTGATCAGAGAAACCATGGAAAACTACCGATCAGAGCAACCGGCCGCTAGAAGTCTCCTCCTGACAGCGACTGAATTCGACCTAGCTGAAAAGCCTAACTGAAAATCGTGCCACCTCTCGGTCAGAGGCACTACAGTGACATCAGTTGATGACTGAGAGACTTGGCCTGAGGTAGGGCGTCGCAGGTCGGTTCGAGGGGGGGTGAGGTCGTGATGGAAGTTGTGTATCGTGACAGGCACGCGTGACAGGGAGGCGTGGCACGTGCATGCCATGCGCAGCATGGCGGGGGGAACGTGGCAGAGGGCGTGGTGGATGGTGTGGCAAAGGAGTAGCAGAGCGTAGGCGGGGGCGTGGTAGGGAATAGGAGATGGGGCGTGGCGGGGAGTGTGGCGAGAGGCGTAGTGGTGACGTGGGAGGCGTGGCAAGTGACTGGGCCTGGCCGAAAGCGTGGATGGGATGTGGCGGAGCGTGGGCCGTGGCGGGGTGGAGAGTTGGTGGCGGAGTTCGCGGAGCGGCCCGGCGCTGTGCTCGGCCCAAAGAGCCCTGCAAACGACACTGCGTGGAGCCCGCAGACCCCGCGGCGGCCAGCAGCAGGTGGGCGTGGCGCCTGGGCCAGGTGAAGGCTCACAAACCGTGTTTGGATTGGTGCGCTGGCCTTTTGAATTTGATGCGGGTGCGATTGCAAAGACGGCACTCTTGTAAGTAACAAGTAAGTTTCATAGTCCGATAGATGTTGAAAGCTTGAATATACTGCATGTATTTAAGATAAATATTTCTCTGTTATATGGAGTTATAAATAGGTAATAACGTTAACTAACCCACAGTTTAGGGCTATTTTTGTCACTTGATCAAAATATATGAGATCTCTAAATGTTTCGTTTTTATGCACTTTTATGATATTTAACCTTAAAGATTTTTCATTGATTAATTTTGCAGTTCATTTTTGGCGCTTGTTAATATCTGTTAATAAATAATATTTACTATTGTTTTTATAATAAAGTTATATTATCTGCTCTAATACTAATGATTGAAATAGGCTTTGAAGATTTTCGTGAGGAGACCGTTTGTATGATTGCAGGATACGTGATTATTATGTAAGGCACACATCTCTTGTTCCTCCCAATGTAAACTGATGAGCGAAAGCCTGTAGAGCTATTGTAAAATTTGCTGTCTTCTAGAAATATTTCTTAATGTTCATTTTCTATGTTTGTAATTGTATAACCACGAAGGTTTTTTCAGAACGCGTAGCACATGTAACCGAGCTCATTTTGTTGCTAAAATGAAGAAGCCCACTTATCGTAGAATCGTTGGGTCCTTCAAATTCAAAATGCGATTTCAAATTCTCCCTATATTTGAAGTAAAATATTTTGATTCAAAATTTGAATTTTATTTTATTATATTTACCTTAAACGTTTTATTCATATTCACTAGTAATTGGCATAGTAAATGCACAGAAAAAAGCTTTTCCATAGTGTACACATTACATAGTAAATAACGTTGTTATCAGTTTTTAGAATATTTTCAGGATTTTGAGGCATTATTTTATATCATCAACATCCTAATCGCAGTTATCAGTTTGCAAACAAAAAAGTGACGTTAATATGGCCAGAATAACGTTATTTCGTCTTTGTCAAAATAAATTCATTAAGGACACAGTATTTTTTGAATTGCAAGAAATATGAAAATATTAGCGAACAGTCTTGTAAGGATAGCAGAATGGAAAGAATATTTCCTTCATTGCGTGAAGTGGGCGTTGGGAATGGAATGAATCCAGCATGTAATGAAATCAGAGACTGTGAAATACTCCATTCGCAATCCGTGTTTGCCAACACAAGATTCCTCCCGTGGTAAATAGGAATAATGCGTACATCTAAAGACGCAAACCTAGTCCTCCAGCCGCAACGTTCCGGATTCGCCTCTCCTTACCGATTCCACCTTCCGCACCGTTCCGGCGTGGAGTACCTCCGCCCCCGGCTGTGCAAGCCGCCCGCGCCGCCGCTGCCACGACCGCCGCTCCCGTACTCAGCTCCGTCCCCGTCCCCGGCGGCGGCGGTGCGCGCACGGGGCTGGAATTAATTAAGGAGACGCCCCCGGTAAGCCAGGCCGCAGCCATTGAGCGCCTTGCCGATAGACGGCGCGAACGAAGGGAGGGTGGGCGCGGGCGGGGGGGGGGGGAGAGGCGAGGAACCGGGAGGAGGAGATGGGCGCGATGGCAGTGGAGGTAAGGCCGACGCTATGGGGGAGGTAGACAGTAAGCAGGAGCTAAGGTAAGGGCGTAGGGTGGTGAGGTAGAGATGGGAGAGGTGGAGGGAGCAGTGGAGATGGCGATGGAGGCGTCGGTCGCGTGACAGTGAAAGCATGGGAGAAAGGAAGGCCAAAGTTGGGTTGATTGATCGTTGGATGGTTGTTAATGATTCCGGGCATGTCTACTGAGATCGTTACTCCCGTAAGTGTAGTGTATGTTTTTCATCGGGAGGTGGCAGTTCTATTCCCAGCTGGATGGCGAGATCCGGCGCCGATTTACCGTCGGCTAGCGGGATTTTCCACAACCAGGTACCTCCCACCAGCGGGGCACCGCCCCAGCCGAGACGATCTCCTACTCCCGACCGGCATGTGTGGTTAGACATGTTAGTGTAAGTTAGTGTAAGAGTGTGAAGGGGTAACGAGAGGGCAAGAAATAAAAGGAAAGTTCGCGCTCAGTCCTTGGCCCGTTTGTCCGGGTACTGCTCCGGCATTCGCCTGGTGTTGATTGGAGAAACCACGGAAAACTAACGATCAGAGCAGCCGGCCACTAGAATTCTCCGCCAGACAGCGACTGAATTCGACCTAACTGAAAAGCTAGTGTCGAATATCTTGCCGCCGTGAGGACTCGAACCTAGAACCTCCCGGTCAGAGTTGATGCACTGAACTACCTCTCCCGGTGGAGATAGGCCTTGGTATTGGATGGAACGTTAATAAAGGTGTGGGTGGGAGTTAGCGGGGAGGCGAGGGGGGGTCAAGAGTGCGGTGTGTGGGTGACAGGAATAGGTGATGATGGGGCCCAAGTTGTGATGAAAGGAGACGTCGAGGTCGTGGGCAGGGTCGGCATTGGGAAACCTGTTGGGGCGGACACCGGAAAGGGCGCGTGAAGGAGGTGAGGATGGAGTAAAGGTGTTGCAGATGAGGGTGGGAGCTACGATTGCGTTGGATTGCGACTCTCCGTGGTGTGTGTGAACCAACACCGTTCTTTCAGTACAAGCTCTTTGCGCCAACCTGGCATATACTGTATGTTGTTGGGGTTTCACAAAACACACAGTGGTTTATTGCACGTAAGGGTGTAGCATCCATGGCATGGTAATGACTTATGGACCAGGATTTAACTTGAATATAAAATAGTCTAAAAAAATAAAAAGATTCATCTGAGGGATTTGGTGTCGACGAGAGAGAAAGGCTATAACAAAATATATTGACACGATTGAAATATTCACAGTCACAATATAATTGTACTGGCTTGAATATACTGAAAACAGAAACACACAATCATGCTCAATGGCAAAAATATAAAAAAATGTACAGGTACACAACATGAAAGTAATATTCTTTCAAAACACACTCTTTCATACACAATCTGAAATAAACTCAGTCCTTAAGGATACTTCCTATAATTAACAGTGCTACCTAGACTTGTTTTATGAAATTTATCTTGTGAGATACTTAAAATTACTCCCCATAAAATTCACTCTTCAACCATGTCACAAATTACACTGTTTTATGCAAATTGTATTAATATTGAATGCAAATAATATTAATATTAATATTGAGTCAATCAGCTTTCCTTCTATAAAGCTCAAAGAAAAAGAAAAAATATACAGAAATTGTGTTTACACATTCTGATGTTCACCGACATGAATTTACAAAGGCATTGTACTTTTTTTCCCTTTAAGAATAAAATTTTATATTTAGCATGATATATTTAGCATGAACCTGAATTAATGTTACAAAAAATTAATTCAAAGCTTTTCTTCCAATCTAGTATACAAAGTTTTGCCTTTGGAAATATACAAACGTTTGTCTGTGAAAGCCCAAGGGCTTCGTTTAACTGCTTTTCTCCCCTCCGAGTCCTATAAATATACTCAGCGCGTGATGTGACCTTGGCCTAGCTTCGGACGCAAGTAATGGTATTTTTCCCTCTGAATTTTCGGAAAGAGATTTGAAGCGATCTGACTACAGAGCACACAAATTGCAATATCTGTCCTGAAGGCTTCGCACTTGCAGTGGACACTGACGCGTAAAAAATACCTCCGCACGTTACAAAATTTAGGAAGAACGTAGTGCCCTACTTCACGTGAATCCAAGGGGCGATTGGCGTGAATGATGAATACTTCTGTGAAGAATCCTTGGAGTTCCTGGGCCGCACCTCGTCTTGAATTTCAAGCCTTTCGGGCGTTGCTACTACCAATTGCGTCCTCGTGGGGCGTAATTCAGGTTTGTGGCTCTCACCGGAAGATGCAGATCAGGAAGACAGCGAAACGCAAGCCCAAAGACACGCAGAGATGCCTCTAATACCATGTGTCGGCCCGACCGCGTATTGGTTTCAGAACTCTGGTCTTTAATCTGCTCTTTCTTTTTTAGAAATACCATTTCCTTTACCATTTAATTAAGGTAGTGAGAATGATAGTATTTAATTCAGGATACCACACAAAGAACTAAGAAAAAAGGCCGTGAAAGAAAATTTACCATGAGGGCAAGGCATTGCACGTGCTTGCACATTCCTCATTAAAAATTTCATACAATTCTTGGCGCGGTAGGTAGTGGTCTCCGGTGGCAGTGAGGCTCAGTCAGCTCCAGTCGACGCCGGGTCTCCCTCGCAACTCGCTAAGTGGCGGCGTGGCGAGAGCGATGCCTCAAGGAAGGCGCCTTCCGTCTTCCGTTGCTTCGGGTGGTGCCCGCACATGTGGGACGGACACACTTGCGTGCGTACACGCGGTAACGTCCACGCTTGTACCAGTTCACGTTCGGCGGCTAACGCCTCAGCGCGAGACACTTATCGCGGCACTCGGCAGCCAAACGGCGACGCGATACTCAGAGGAGCCGAGCCAGGAGCGAGAAAGTTCCGACTCACTCAGAAATAGCAGAAGCTCGCTCACCGAAGATTTTTCAAATAAGAAGACTGTGGAAGCTCCTCTCTCCCTATTTATGGCATGCGCCATTCCCTCTCCCGTCACGATGACGCGGTGGCTCTCCGCCAATCACGCATCGGGTTGTGCGTCACGTGAATTGTCTCAACTTGGCGTACGAACCGTCAAGTAGCGCCATCTGCCTAATCTATTAACCGCCCTGTGACGTAGGCCTTCGCGCCCTTTCACAAGACGAGACGCGCCCTTCCCATGACGTCAGGGGTTTTTCCTTGGCGTGGGTTTGACAAGCCATTGGGCATTTCCGTCCCTTTGTTCGACTTCCTGTGCCTGAAAGGGATTATGGCCGAAATACCTCGTGGTGGTCTGTGCCGCTACAATACTTCTAAATGTCTGTGTGTTTTTCTCCATGACGTCACAATATGTTGCTGTGTGACGGTAAGAAAACTCACTTCTTAGCTTGACAAGACCAGAATAGAGCGTGCAGAAGTCTTCCTGTTAACCACACGTACCCTCTTAACCCATGGCCGCTGCAAGTAGGCATGGTTGGTACGCGGGCTGTCGCGCCAAGTACAGGCAGAATAGATACCTTTTAGATGTAGTTTTACAATAGATGGAAATTGATTCCGGATGCGCCGTCTCCGCTGCTATCGAATGCGTCTTGATCTCGTTGACTCGCATTGAATGACGGTATTCAACACTTAGTCGTTCAGTTGGCGGTATCTATTGGCTCCGGCCGTGGAAGCTACGCTTTCAGGGTACGTCGGGCAACGGGTGTCAACGTTTGAGGCGGAGGTGACGGCGGTGTCCAAAGCGAATAAGGGGGCGTGGCAGCACAGGTATGAAGCGAGTGGAGGGAAGGGCAAGTGCCGAGGCGGAATCAGGGATGTGGCATCAGCAGGGAGAGGGATGGTGTCAGGGATGCGGACGAGAGCGGGAATAAGCTGACAAGGTCTTTCGTTGAACTGAAGACGCTGGTGTTTCCCTGCAGGGGTATGAAGATATAAAAGATGAATATGATAGGGGGCCGCGGAACAGGATGAAGAGAAATGGGTAGTGTGATGGTGAGAGATAACGTTGGGGCGGATATAGAATGGTGGCAAAGAGGAGGAGCGGTGCCGGGAGTGTGGCCGAAGCGTAGATGGAGGTAGGTCACAAGAGGGGCATGAGCGGGAAGAAAGCGCGACTAAAGGGAAGACAGGAAATTCTCCCGGAAACAAGAGGAAGTGGCGACGGAAATGGGAGTGGAGAGAAAGGCTGGAAAAAGAGTCGGAAGTTGTGGGGATGACGGGAACGAATACGAAGAGTGAAGCAGTGAATGACGCAAATACAGAAACAGAGAGAGATGCAGATACAGACAGAGGAAGGATCCGTGGTGCAGGAAGCAAAGCGATAACGGGATCAAAAGAGAGTACAAGTGGCGTTACAAGCGGAGCGGACACATAGATGGAAGTGGGGACGGAAGCAAGGAGAGTCGGAGGAGGGCTCGAGGAAGGAGCCGTGTGATGGAAACGAAGCAGAAGCAGGGTCAAAACAGAGCCCAAGTGGAGTTACAAGCGGAGCGAAAGCGTAGGTGGAAGTGGGGACGGAAGCGGACAGAGTCGGTGACGTAGGGGAAATCAAGGATGCGCTAACGAAAGTCTGTGGAGGGTGTGAAGCTGGCGGGGCCAGTAGGGGGAAATGAAGGAGGTGCTAACGAAAGGCTGTGGAGGGTGTGAAGCTGGTGGGGCCAGTAGGAGGAAATGAAGGAGGCGCTAACGAAAGACTATGGAGTGTGTGAAGCTGGCGGGGCCAGTAGGGGGAAATGAAGGAGGCGCTAACGAAAGACTGGAGGGTGTGAAGCTGGCGGGGCCAGTAGGAGGGCGAAACGGAAGTGGAAGCGGAAGCGGGAATGCGTCGCGAGGGGCGGAGGCGACGGCGGACGGCCGACGCCAGACGGCGGAGAGACGAGGAGCGCGCGGCGCAGTGCGTAGGTGGGTCGTGTTAATACATTAAAATTCGCCGAGGGCGCGTGCACGCAAGGTGCACGGCTCTCACCGCCTGGGGCCACCGCGTCTGCCGGGTGGGGGTGGGCGGGGGAAAGGGAGCGGGGGACGGGGAAGATGAGCGCTGTGTGCTCTGGAGGAAACACCAAGGGCGGAGGAAGTGCGGTTGCGACGACTTCCGCGAGGGAGACCAAGATGTCGGGGGTTGCTGGGAAAATGCACACACCTGCACCAACGACGTTCTAGCAGTCACGGTGCCGGAAATTGTTGTTCGTCAAATTCCATGCCGCCAGCTTCCTCCGACTGAGATAGTAGAGTGCCAGCATTCTGTGTGTGGATATGTAGCTGTGTCGAATTCAGCCACTGTCGGGGGAGAATTCTAGCTTCTGGCTCTGATCGGTAGATCTCCGTCAATACCATGTCAGTGTTATGAAAATAGCGATCGCTATTTTCTCTGATCAATACCATGTAAGTGCTGGAACAGTACCTTAACAAACTAGAACAGTACCTTAACGGACCGCGTATGATTTTTCCTTCGTCTTCCGAGTATTTTCTCTCGCCTTATCCACACTCACACTTACATGAACTACACTAAAAGACACATCGTGAGCGAAGAGCTTGTGTAGGTGGGGCGGTGCCTCACTGGGAAAGACATCTGGAGGTGGAAATTCTACGCAAACAGACGTTTAGGTCGACGCCGAATCTCACCTTCCAACAGGATTGGATCACACCCATCTCCCGTGATAAATCATTCACTACATTAAAGGAACTAATGATGATAGCAGTGGATGTGCCCGGAATCAATCCAAGAACTACCGGCTTCCTAACATCCACGATTGCTGGATGGATTCGTAGGGCAAACAGGTGGATCACGGACACACTGCATTGAGGATGAAGTCGAGTCATTAATTTACTCGAGAACGTGTTGTCAGGGAAGGTGAGACAGCGAACAGTAGATGTTGCACACAATACTTTCTCAAGGGTCAATAAAGGTGGTTTTGTGGTTGTGTATGCGAACAATAACAGGGCAGCATCAGACGATCGATTTGACCGGTTTTTCAATTTCAATAGCGATGACAATAATAATAATAATAATAATAATAATAATAATAATAATAATAATAATAATAATAATAATAATAATAATAATAATAATAAACTTCACCTAGCAAGTATATGACCTCGTAATAGTTGGTGGTAAAGCTCGAGTACCTTTTTGATACTGAGAGAGAGATCGGAGGTAGCGTAACTACTTCAAAGGTTTGGGTACCGAATACTGCGATGTTGATGTTAAAGAAGTACTCCACAGGATACCTTCAGCGTTATCTTCAAAGAAGTAGAAGAGGAATATCTATAGCACGGTGAAAATGTGTGAAGAGCCATCTCAAAAATCTTAGCCGAAACGTCTGAGCTTTAGTGGGAGTTCCCCAAATAGTCACTGTCTCCATGTTATGGGTAGTGACATTATTAGTGGGATATAAGTAAAAAGGGAAGGCTCGTCGACCTTTGAACATGTTATAGATCCAAAGAAGGAAGGACGTTGGGACGACACACCAGCCTACTAATTAGATTAGAGCCACGACAAGTGTCATTAGCCAGCAATGGAGACTGCCTTTCAGCAGTCAGTGAAAATCCTCAAAGGTTTAATAATGTCGTAAGGCAATAGAATGCTTGCTGAGGACCGGAGGAATACGAATATGTATTCCCAGGTCTACCGGGCGTCGAAATAAAAGGTGATAGAAAATAACTCTTTTATTTTGAGAGTTGAAAAGAATTGGCAAAATAAATGCAGAGGTATGGGTATATGTATCAATGAAGATTATCTGCATACTTTACTATTCGCTGATGATCAGGTTATTTTAGCTAATGACGATTTTGATGTAGAATATATGATGCAAAAACTGAAGGAAACGTACGAGAAAGCAGGACTGAAGATCAATTTTTCCAAAACAAAATATCTGGTGGTAGGAGAAAATGCAGGCTGCAGCATACCAATAAATGGAGAGCAGATAGAAGCATGTGAGGAATTTAAAAATTTAGGAGGAATCATCAGTAAAGAAGGAGACTCCAAAAAAAGACACTATCTCAAAGATCACGCAAGGGAGACAAGTCACTCGAAAGTTAAACTCTCTACTTTGGGGAAATGAAATACCCAGATCAACTAAGAAAAGGCTGTTTGAAACGATTGTACAAAATGTAGTTCTGTATGGATCAGTAATGTGGCAAATAAGAAAACGAGAAAAAGACAAATTAAAAAGCCTACAAATGGATTTCATGAGAAGTTGTACAGTGTCTAAAATGGACCATGTATGAAATGATAAAATTTTGAAAAGAATGCAAGTACAGAAATCGATTTTAGAGGAAATGGAAACACGAAGATTAAAATGGTTTGGTCACGTGAAAAGGCTCGGTTATGAGAGATGGCCCAGAATGATCTCTGAGTGGCTCCCCTTAGACAGAAGAAAAAGAGGTAGACCCAGAGAGGAATGGCAAAAGCAAGTTATGAAGGACATGCAGAAAAGAGGCCTTGAAGAAGACGATTGGAATGATAGAGAGGCATGGAGATAGGGATGCGAGAGACGGCCGCAGGAGCTGTAGACAAGTCGCAAGAAGAAGAAGAAAAAGAAGAAGAAGAAGAAAATAACTCATGTATTAAGTGTAATGCGTGAACTGAAACTTGCCTCTTGCGAAATATCACTCAAAAACAATTAGAAAAACGAGTAGAAAAAGAAATAATAGGTTCATTGAATTTCCATTTTCTGTTCCACCTTTGGCACCAATGTTGTCTTTGATAGTTCTCAGCTTGTCACCTCGCGATAACCCGAAAAGAATAATGTCAGGCATGCACGGACACGTGTCACTTGTGGAGCCAACCTCGGGCGGTTGTAAACCTGCAGTCACCACTACCTGCTTCATTGTTCGCACCACGTGGAACAGTAAGGCAGCGACAAATTTACACCCGGCGGCTCCTTAAACGGGCCTTGTCTTTGGGTGCATAGCTGTTCCTCGCGGCAAAGAACACCAAAGTGCTCGGCGAACCTCGTTTGCGAAGACTGCTTTGAAGTGCCTCAGGTTTGCAGAGGTATCCACTGGGCTTCCCGGAGACGCCACACGTTCGGACGGTTCTACGCGGTTGCCGTGTCTTCCGCAACGACCCCGCAACGTTCATGACGGCGCGGCGCTGCGCGTCCCCGCCAGAAGAAACTGGGGCGTGCGCTGGCGCGCTGTGTGCTTACAATTAGTGAGGGGGAGGCCCGCGCGGTAACGACACACTGGCACTCGAGCGACGCTCGCCCCCGGCGCGGAGCGCCCGCCGAGGGCCCCGCCCCCACCACCCCTTGCGTGCGCCTGCGCCACGGCTTCTCCACAGTCGCCCACGCCCCCCCCTCTTACTTGCTGCCCCTCCCCCCGCGGTCGCACACGTCATCTTCGCTCCCGCTGTCGCATCGTCCTCATCCCCATTTGTTCGCCCACGCCCTCGTCTCGCACTTGCTGTTCCCCCCGCCGCGGTCGCGCGCGTCATCTTCGCTCCCGCTGTCGCATCGTCTTCATCCCCGTAAGTTATCCCACGCCCACCCCCTAGCACTTGCCGCTCCCTCCCGCCACGGTCGCACGCGTCATCTTCGCTCCCGCTTTCAAATCCTCTTCATCCCTATATGTTCGCCCACGTCCTCTCTCTCGCAATGCCGCCTCTCCAACCCCACCCCCCGCGGCCGCACGCGTCATCTTCGCTCCCGCTTTCGCATCGTCTTCATCTCTATATGTTCGCTAACGCCCTCCCCCTCGCACTTGCAGCTCCCCCCCGCCGCGGTTGCACGCGTCATTTTCGCTCCCGCTGCCGCATGGTCTTCATCCCCATAAATTCACCCACGCCCTCCTCCTAGCACTTGCTGCTGCCCCCCGCAGCGGTCGCACGCGTCATCCTCGCTCCCGCTTTCGCATCGTCTTCATCCCGATATGTTCGCCCACACCCTCCCCTCGCACTTGCGCAACCTGCGCTCCCTCGCGTTACCTTTGCTCCCGTTTGCTTTATAGCATGGTGTTCGTTTCCACATTTCTTCACATCCTCCCCATCGTGCTTGCCCCTTCCCTTTCTTCCACTTTCACATCGTATTTTTCCCCAACTTCCTTCTTGCCCTCACCCTGACTCTTGTCCTTGGCCATCTCTCGTGTATATCGTTCATGTGTCGTCTTAATTGCGCCTTTCACCCTCTGTCCTGCCTTCCTTATCCCGTTTGCTTCGCTCTCAGTCACGCCCACTTCCTCTTCAACGTTTTCACGGTGGGTCTCAACTCGTCATAGTCTTCGATTCCGCCAACATCGTCGCTCTCGTCGTCATCTCAGCCCTCGCTCTAGCCCTTGCCTTCGCCCTCTTCTAGATTGGAGGATTGCTCTTGCCGTTGCTTTCGTTTCAGTCCTGTTGTCGAAGTTATGAATGCATGCGACTTCGATTTGTCAGTGCTTTCAGGACATAGTTTGATTATCGGTATTGTGTTTCGTATTACTCGATTTACGCAGATCACGTCACTACTTTTTCGGATCTTCTTCAAACTTTTTTTTCCTCTGAAACTGTCGGTACTGTTCCTGCCTTCGGCTTTGTCTTCTCCTGCGCTTTCGGCATTTCCTTTCATCTTTTTACCTCAACTACTACTTCTCGTTCTCTCTTTCGTTACCTCCACTTTCTCACGTTCTTTTTTCTATTCCGAACGTTGTATGTTTTTTCACTCTTGAAAGCATATTTTTGACTTTGTCTCAAAAATTCTCTTCCATCTTTGGCATGGCTTGCTCCTCCGCTTACATCTCTGCTTGTGTATTCGCCTCTGATTTTCTGTTCGTGTTCGACTCCGATTTCGTGTTCGCATTCGTCTCCCCGTCCCACTTCATCTGCGACTCAGTCTCTGCCTCCGTCACCGCCGCAAACTTCCTTAAATGCCATCGCCTCCGCCGTCGCCACCATCACCACCGCCGCCGCCGCCGCCGCCGCTGCCGCCTCCTTCACCACCACCACCACCATCAACACCACGAACGCAACCAACACCACCAACACCACCAACGCCACCAACACCACCAACGCCACCAACACCACCAGCACAACCACCTCCACCAACACCACCAACACCACCACCTTCCATTTTCACTTCCGCCTCCGCTTTCCTTAGCACCGCTTCCACTCCCACCTCAACCTCCCTCTTCTCCTCACCCACCACCTCCATCTCTGAATACCCTCCACCCCCATCGCAGCCATCACCACCACCAACACCAGTACCACCTACACCACTCCTCCATTTCCACCTCCACTCCAGCAGCTTCCTCTTCCTCTACCACCTCAACTTCCCTCTTCTCCTCACCCACCATATCCATATCTGAATATCCTCTACCCGTACCGCAGCTATCGCCACATTCAACACCACCGCCACCAACTTCGCCGCCCCCGGCCGCGTGCGTAGCAGGCCGGCTCCAAATAAAAGCACAACCTACGAGCGCCCCGCTGTCGGCTGGAGCGAAAATCGATGACAGCACAGTGCGTGCGCGAATAGCCTGCTTGCTTCCCACATAGCCCCCGAGTTGCAACGAGAGCAGGCCTTGCGGAAGAGACTAATTAATTGGACAGACTGAAGAGTCGTGAATGCTGGAGGTACGTTGTTCTCATGCGGTTTTTCGTGGTTCCATCGGCGCCTGCACGACGCAGTCATGTGAAGAAAACATGCCGCCTGCCAACGATCTTCCCACCAAGTTTTCTCTTCACGTGAGGGTCAGAGTGTAGTCAGCGCACTTAAAAGTTGCCTCGTTTCTTTTTAATTGGCAGCAACACATCACATGCTGGTGCCGTAGGAATTCTCTCGAGTGTGAACTATTGTTTCGGATGAATATATTTGCTGAAACCTCATGGATTTAATAAAATAAGATTACAACTTCATAAACAAATTTGGTAACTATGTTGTAATAGACTATTTCGTTTATTGTTCCGTCCAGTATTCGTTCAATCGTAGCATATTGCTTAAATTCACTATGTATTCTGTATATTTTATCGGTTTGCAACAGAGACAAAAATGAAATGAAATAGCTCTTTAGCCATAGGTTTACGTACATTTTCCTTGGGCACAAGTAATTTTTGTGTTATTAAAGACGAGCTGAGTGTTTCACTGTAATTCCTTCATTCACAAGATATTTAGAAAAAATTACATCCGTCGCCATACGTAATCATTTCGTGCAATTTATGGATTTAGAAAACAAGTTCAGATAGAGGAGAATCTGAAATCGACACAGCATATGTCAAAACAGGACTATTTTTCGCAAGAAGATCTATAACTTAAACAAAACCAAGCATATTATTAACAAAGTATAAACAAAGCGTATTTTTCAGCAGAAAGGTGAAAGAAGCAAATCGAAAGAATGAGGTAATTCTTGACTCACACCATAAAGAAACAAAAAGAAAAGAAAAATACCCCAATTTACCAATTGTTCCCTGTCGCTCACAGCGCGGTAATTTCGAAAGTGAGAAAGAATGAAGAAGGGAGAAAAAAGAATGAATTAAGGAGACATGCATGAAATTCTACTTTTGGGGTGAGCACATTCCGTGTTCGACGCACGATATCCTATACAATTCTCCATTGGAATAAATGTTACCCTGTACACAATTTCCTCAGAATCCAACATACCGACGCTGTGCTACGGTACGCTTTGGCATCTCCATACAGTTTCATACTCTACAGTCCGGGCATTTCACTCTGGGCGTTCCAATTTGGCAATTCCACAGTCCGCCGTGCCGTCTGGCATCTTCTGTCGTTTTGCTGCCCCCGCATTGTGATCGCCGCAGATTCAACACACACAGTTCCATGAACACAGCGTATCAATTTCATTCAAATTTGATCAGAGAATTGACACAAAAATAGATGCAGTTTATCCAATTTTTATATGAAAGTCGATGAAGAAATTAAAACATTTTATTCGTACGTAATTAAATTTGGATGACAACGTTTTATTCGTACGGAATTAAATTTGGATGAAAACGTTTTATTTTATTTAGGATATTTGGGGTATATTTGCAAACACAGCATGACGCATCGCGATTTAGGTCCAGAAAAATTAACTCTGGGTACAAGGCGTACTTGGGTTCAACAGAATTTGGATATTGCACCACCTACATCACTTCTAATTCAATCTTTGTGGGCTCTCTCAACGACACAATTTCCTAATTAAGTTTTGTAATCTTGCCATCCTACACTTTTCTGCAGTTTCTAATACATAAACTGCCTTTTTACCTTCCGATACTGACATTAGATATATTTTATACAACGTCGGGAACATAGGGGTAACGTTTTACGCCGTCAACTTCTTTCCCCCTCATTACATTTGACACAACACCATTTTTCTAGTTTCAATTGAATTAAACGCTCTATTTGGCATATGAGTGGCATAGACAACGTAACATTTCAAATCCAAATTTTTATATAATTTTTACACTCTCGCTATGGAGTAGAGTATGTAATGCTGCGAAATTGTATGTAATGCTGCGCGAAAAACGGTGATTTTTTGGCAGAAAACCGCGTATTACCTAACGAAACAGTAGATACATACGGTAGTTAAATCAAGAATTGAGGAAAATTTTGAAATTAAGAATTCGAATGACGGCCAATCGCCAGTCCGTCCATATATGAACAACGCTAGTGGCTAAATCGATCAGGCGATTTTTTCAAAATTGGTATTACCGAATTGATCTAGCTGGTGTCGCGGCACCTTGAGATAGAAACCGATATTTTAACTTTCGGGGTACTTTACATGAAATGACTGAAGCATTTTTTAAATTTTCAGAAACGGCTCCCTCGCTTTTGATTAACTTTTGTTCTTGGGTAGTGTGAAGGACGGTTTAGGGAATGGTGCAGGTTTCATTTACGTTGAAAGCCCTGATTTTTCTAAAATTGCAAAAGGTCAAAACTTTTTCGGAATCTTCCTACAACTAAGATATTAAAGATAAAGATTTTCCCTTAATGATATATGTTCCTTAAAGATAGATTTTGGAATAAGGTCATGTAAATTTTTTCTAAAATTTGAGTACTTTTCCACGGACATCGCAAGATTTTCATTCCTCATTCCTGCTCCTTCCTCTGCCCTAACCCCCCCACACACATATTATTACAATTACTACATCATCACACGTCGTTTGACAAATTAGAAACTTACAGCTTATCTCGGCTAGAGTGGTGCCTCGCTGGCGGAGATACTACTTGGGGAAAATTCCGCAATGAGACTTATAGGTCAGCCAGGGATCTCACGTTCCACAGGTGGAGAAGTACCGCGCCCTCTATAACACGGACTACACTCATGAAAACAGCGACCAAGTGTAGTTGACGCGACTTGAACACGACGCAAACACTCACTCATTGCAGCCTCTCTTGCCTGTATTGCTCCTGGGCCTCCATCAGCAGTCTGTTTGGGTCGCCTCCATCGCGTTGTCTTCCAGAGCTTCAGTCTTCAGCATCTCCGTCGCTCGGGTCACCTCTGCCTCTGCCTCGCCGCCACCACCTCCACCGCCTCCGCGGCCTTCCCTTCTCCGCCGGGGGCAGCGGCAGCGAGGGCGGCGGCGGCGGAGGCGGCAGAGGCGGCCGACCGCCGTAATGAAAACCTTGTTAAAACTTTCAGCCATATATCCCGACAGCGGCGGAGCCGTCCACGACAGGCCCGCGCGAGATGGATAAGCGGGGACAATGGAAGGGGCGGCGGAGGCGGAGGCGCGCCCCGAGAGCGAGGAGTGAGGACCGAGGAGCGAGGACGTTCGGGAGGACGGCGGACTTTGATGCAGGCGAGCACTCCCGCTCTACGCCAGAAGTCTGCCGTAAGTAGGTGTGCGTGGCGTGACATGACGGCGCCTCAGTCGCTGTAGTGGGCTCCCTCGCGCCTCTTCAACGCGCTTCAGGAGCGCTGTCGCACTCAAATAATACGCGAGAGTGTGAAATATAAAGTAGGCGGATTTGAGTGGGACACCTCCACGCTTCGTGTAATGTTCATTAACCACGTAATCATGAGATGTGGTTTCAACTACACTCACTTCTTTACGAATAATTCCCTGCACTACATTTTGTAGGCTCGGGATTATATTTGTTGGGCTTTATTATTGCAAATTTGTGATATTTATTACCTGAAATACAATTAGAGGTTTACTATTCCTTATAACTTGGCAATAAATGTGTCAATTCTTGGAAAGATAGACCTAGTATGGAAAGTATACATGTTACAAATTGGAGATACTGTTTGATAAGTGAGAAAATATAATACAATCTATATTACTGCGGCTATTCTATTAAGTATTAACCTGGTTTTATTGTATTACAACTGCAAACGTCAGTGAAATTAATTTAACCAACAACATGGGGTAAATATTGCCAACAAATTAGAAAATTACATAAGGTAAAGAATAAAAATGAATAGGTTATTATAATTTAAGAGAAAGAAAAACATCGAAATAGTATATTCACTTACACAACAGACATATAGTCAACCGCATTTTGTGTCGTACTTAGAAATTGTATGACAATAGTCATTAAAAGAAACATGAAACATATTAACATTCATTGCACAATTTAAACTACAGCGTTTTATTTATTGAAAAGATCGTCCGTGATCGAAACAGTAGCCGCAGTTGTGAGTATGAAGGACAGAATAATGTAATTGTTGTGGGTGCGTGCAAAGACTTCTTTGCTCCAAGATGTGTCTAGGTGACGGAACTCGCAGTTGGTCCCAGTTGTGTGATTCGTTCACGTTTACGTGACGTATTATCAACAGATAAATGAAAACTCTTTATCACATAAGCACATTACATCATCATTGCGAGGGGCTGTTGGGTAGGTAGGCTAATGGATCCACATCATTTCAAGGAGCACCATTCCAAGAAGTTAATTTTTTACACAAATCCTTAGCGAATAAGCACTCCCAAATCTTTTGGAGAGATCGTGAATAGGCAAATGGATTAAATGCAGTTTTGTTAGTAATTATTTGTTTCCAAAATTGTATTCCGTCAGTCCTTTCACGGTTCCCAACAGGTACGTATGAATATAATTTATTTTACACGTTTTACTTTATTACTTATTTCATATAATTCAATATACTTCGCTGAGATTTTTAATCGCATTGTGTTTATATCTGCCTGAGAACTTCCTGGCATTTGTTCTTGCCGGTTTCTTGTATTGAAGGGAAAACGCAGGGTAATTGCTGGGAAAACGCCAATTCTGGTGGCTCCTTGCAAAATATGTAAAATCGATATCATATATAATACAATTATATTAAAACGATAATTATAATACAAATCAAACAATATACAACAAATACAATACAAGAGAATTAAAGGGTAAAGAAGCAAACCATATATGATAGAGGACCTTAAAATATTTTACGAGTGTAGCATGGACGATACCATCACCGAAAAAAGGTATTGCTTGTTAAAAACTTATCGTAATATCAAAACATTGATGATATCGTATCAGTAGAATACCAAAAGGCATTCACATGTGTTAAAGAGCATTCCGTGCCGCTCCACACCATCCAAGTCTTCTTTCCACGTTACTGCGAATCCATGTCAAAAAGTTTCATCCGCGAATGAAAGCCGTATAGCTCTGGTCAAAGCAATGACGTCTGACGTCTGCGGGGGCGTCGGTATTGGCAGCGGCTGGCGGCGGCGGCGGCGGCAGCCAAGGACAGAGCGAGGGATGGGCGGGGCGCCGGGGAAAAGAGGGCGAGTGGGGCAATATGGCGCTGCGTTTTACGCCTCGTGTTGTTTGGAGCCTTCTCCTCCCGGCCCCGCTCCGCTCCGCGCGCACTCCGCTCAACTGACGCCACGAGGGCGGCGGCGTATTGTATATTACTCCCCCGCCCCTTCGGCTCCCGCGCTCCTCTTCATGGCGTCGCCGCTTTCGCAGGCGCCAGCGGCCCCGCTCACGGCCAGCGGCCCTTTCTCAGGCCTCCAGCCGGCTGCTGCTACCGCCCTTCATTTCAATTGCCACCGTTCCAAAATGGCGAAAACACTACCCAAGAAGCGCCTCTGAAACTGGGGTCCTTGGGTTCGTGTCTCGACGATGGTGGATTTCTGACATTAGCTATATATTGTAGGAATTTTGATGTGGAATTGACGTAATTACACGAAGAAAACAAGAAATCATCTACGTCAATTTAATGTATTTATTTAGAGAGCCGGCTTTCGGTGACTTTGCCGTCATCATCAGTCTTGCTGTGTGTGGCTTAAGTCGATCGTCTTCCGACTTTTGCCACACACAGCGAGACTGTTGATGACAGCAAAGTCGTCGAAAATCGGCTAAATAAATATATTAAGTTGACGAAGATGACGTCTTTTATTTCTTCATTAGCTATATAGTTTGCTGAATTCCACCTCTGAATGAGAATTCTAGCACCCGGCTGCTCTGATCGGTAGTTACCCGTGGTTTCTCCAATTAATACAAAGTGAGTGCCGGAGCAGAACCCTAACAAACGAGCCAAGGACCGCGCGCGATATTTCCTTCCTCTTCGTTTCCCTATTCTCATCCCTTACACATACTTACACTAACATGCGCTACACTACCACACATGCCGAGAGACCGTTCGGGCCCCACTGGTGAGAGGTACCTGGTGGAGGAAAACTCCGCTAGTCGACGGTAGGTCAGCACCGGATCTCGCCATCCAGTGGGGAAAGATCACCACCACCTCCCGATGAAAAAGCATGTACTACACTTACGGGACTAATGACCTCAGTAGTAGACGCACTCGGAATCACTAACAATCAAAGATCTTCGGTGCCATTATCACGTCACATCATTGGCGGCCATCATCGGCTTCCGCAGCTTACCACTCTCGCAGATCTTCACTGCCCAGCTCCATTCCACTCACGCAGCTGTTCACCACACACCTCGCTGGTCGCCGTTTATTCGTTCCCGTCTTTCCTTGTCTCCTCGCTATCTCCATTTCTGTGGTTTCACCATTTTTTGCTTCATCGCTGCTTTGTCCTATCGCTTCGTAATCCTCGTCCTACAATTCTTCTGCCCGCGTTGCTCTGTCACATTGGTGTACAACCTATTGCTGTCTCCATTTTCCTCCTCATTCCATTGCTTTTTATTTCGTCATTTTCTCCTCATTCTGCCCGAGCTCCCGTTGCCTCCTGGCCGGGTTTCTCTGTAGCGTTGCCGTCCGAATCACCTGCTACCTCCAGTAGGCATTACCTCGTCATGATACCTGTGATTCCATTACGTGCAGTTTTTGTCATATCGTTGCCAATACCACCGTTACCTTCTCTACCCCTGCCTTCGTAGTTTCCGCAACTTTGCGCTGAGTTCTCGCGCTGTTTCGTCAGCTATCGAAATATTTCATTGTTAATAATTCGGCGATTTCTCTTTTCTCTTCCACATATTAAAATATTCGCGATTCATATTTCTGCTTCCCCGAGCCGTCAAGCTGCGACGACCTCCGAAGCGCGAACTCTGCAAACTCCCCGCGCCGCGGCTTCGCCCTCTGGCGTCGTGGACCTTTTTCTTCTCGACCCACATACGTCTTTCTCTCTCTGACAGATCTGGGTCGTAAAGTATTTTGTTTCTAACCTCAAATTATCACTCAAGTTTAATAAGTTCGTACGTGGAAATGAAGGAGTTCATACATTTGTAGCCACAGTGTATGTAATATTCTTTAAGCAATACAAACTCGAGCAAAGGTAAAAATAGGATAAGTGTAATAGTAGAGCGGATTTAAGTGTAATAAATTTTCCTTTGATATGCATTTGTCGAGTATATACATCAACATTTTGTTCTGTCAGTATAGCTTATTTCTTCCTTATTGTAGCAACAATAAATAAATTAAATTATTATTTTAAATTTGGCATTTCAATTTTTAAAGTAAGATTAATTCATGAAAATAATGGATAGTGGATTTTTTCATGGGTATAGTTTCATAAGACCACTCTATTAAAATAAAATGTGATTTTATGCCTTTTTTGTATATAATTATAAGATTAGCCAAAAAAATCAGACAGATATTTTTAAAAGAGATTTGAATTATTCATTACAGAATTACAGTTTCGACAGAATAATTTCATGTCTTCCTGAGATAAAGCATCTTCAGATAGATTTAAAATATTAGTATAAATTCATGCTCTGGTGTTTCCAGTCGATTTTTTTATGTTAGTATTTACATAAGATGTTAATATGAAGTAGTAACCCGTTGTCTTTGTCTGTTCTGATGAAATAAGGTTGGTTGATACTTAAACCCAAAATAACTATCCGACCAATTTGAAATCATGTAAAAATACTTGGATCGATAACTCACAATAATTCTGTATTTTACATCCATAAGTGACTGAACTGTTCTAATCTTACTACTTTAGAACGATGTTGATTCGCTTTGTGTAACTCGTCCTTATTATTGCTTTATATTTATGATACAAACAACTGCAATACAGTAGAGAACTAAGACCAACAACGGGCTAATACATCACATTAACATCTTGTCATGCAAATTAAAAAGAAATATTGACCCAACGGCCCATACACCAGTCACCTTGTGCTCAACAGGGCCCGATCCAGGATCAAAACAGAGTTTTCTCTATACATTCTTTGGGGTGGTAAATTTGAACACTGTTTTCCATCTTGAAGAAGGTCGACTTCATAGAGAAAGTTACAGAAAAATACAGAATTAAACTTGACAAGATTTCCTTCAAATGCATATATTAATTTTAATTTTCTGAAAAGCTTTTTAGGCGCTACAGCGTGCTGCAACAGTGACTTTTCGACCTTCTGCCCCGAATGGGAAAATAGCTCACTTCTACCCTCCTATCTTGTGGGTGCGCTCTAGTTTTACTACATGCCCGAAAACAACTATTGCGAATAAATGATTGGCATTGTTAAATAATTTACACTCCGATACTCGCAGAACCAGGAGGGAGGTATTTACTTGGGCGGAGAGTCTAAAAACTCAGCCTTATGTAACCAAAATATGACGGAAACAAGAAATGAAAATGGACAGTGTTCTGTACATACAATACAATATGTTTATTGAATATTTGTACCAACAATATGTTTTGTCAATTTAAATTTGATTATGACGTAAAATAAGAATAAATCTAAAGAGAAAATTAGCTATGAAACCAAAATATTAAATCAGCAAATTTCATAAATACTACTCCGAAACTAAAGTTGAAGTTAAAAAGAAATAGAGACCCACTGTATAATAATAGAGCGGTAATGAATCGTCGGACATCACCAAGTTCATTTATTCATCACCGATATTTACAGACTTGTTTTTAAAAGTATGTGATTCTCTTTGGGTTTTTCATGGTTAGTTATGTCATTATTAGCCAATCGCTAACCTGGAAACAAAATATCCATGTCAATAATTAGCCGATAATAATGTATTTGGCCATAGGTGACAATGACAAATCATGTTCCTTTAAAACCGATCGTAGTGTGTGTGGACTCGGGGTTGCATTGCCAGATATGTATCGTTCCTGACTCTACCAGACAACGTAAAATTGCGATGAAGAGACACCTGATTCGAGCGAGAATAATATATATTGCGAGGAGATACTTCCGATTCATACACATCTCCTGCTATCTCTTCTGAAGTCTCATCTTCTCTAGTTATATTTCTGAAGTGTTGGTTGTAGTCTACGGTAAATTTGACTGCTTCTATGTAATCTCAGACAGCAACAGATACAATTTTGAAAGAAACGACGAGAGATATAATTCTGATTCTCGTGGTAAGAATCAAACTATTCACCGACCCTTCGCCCCAACGGAAGAGAAGTACACCTTTCGTTGAAAATCTCTAGGAATGTCGGGGGAAATTGCTTTGTATGGTGATAATCAGTAAACTATGGGATTAAACAAGCTAAGGTAGAAGTATGACTTACATCAGCACATAACGTTACTGAAAGAATTGCCTCAATGCCCACTTCTGAAGCTGTAATCCACCAACGAAATGCATGAGAAGTTTTGAAATGATTTCAATCTTGAGCAGTGGATGTAGAAACAAACCAGGAACGGCTTGATTCCACTCTGCAGGCCACAGTTCTGCAGAAATTGCTGCAGCTTATCTCCTGTAAATGTAACGTCTGTCAAGGAAGTTGTAGATGTAGAAGAGCAGGTCTCTTCTGCAAAACAGCAAAAAATAAAAAAAAAAAATATATCCACTGCAAAGGAACGTCTTAAAACATTGATGGCAAGTTCAAATTGGAATATGAAGGAGACAAAGATGCCCCCACCCACTTTTGCGTTACTTCTGTCTGAAGCAACTGAGGTGACAGGAGGTACTACCTCGTACAATATTTCTCGGCATTAACGTTAAATAGCATTTTCACCATTCATATTTTCAGCCCAATAAATTATTTTCCTTTTAAAGATCCACCATCCACACAGCTCAAAGTTGCCCAGCCTAGACCGTCAACTGCCCGAGACGACGCCCTCCAGCCTGGACGATTCAGATCCAGTCCCAAACGAAACAAACGTGAATAAGCAGGTCAACGAGAGCAGAAATTTCTTCATATATTAATAATTCACAATATCGCTTATCTGTGATTGTTAGCACTTCGGCGGCCTGAATTAATTCAAATATGGCGTCGTACTTTGAAACCTATCATTATAAAAATTCCTTATTAACAGCAAAGAGCATGTATTTTAAACGTCCCGCGTTAGACGTATATTTTTTTTTCTCCAAAAACGGGGCGTTTGCTTCCAGAGGGGAAGACAGAAGCATCTTTCGTGCGAAACTTTTTGAAAGAACAAACAGTTGAAGAGTTGAACTGTTTTCATAGACGCTCTCAAGATCGCGCCAGATACTAGAGGCACTGTAGAGTGTCAACATCCCGAGAATTAAAAGTTCCCCAAATGAAGGCGCCATAGAATAACTTTATTTAAAAAGTGTCGTGGCCGAACCCAGTTTCGCCGTTATTCAACTCGCCTCACGCGAGTAAAACACCATTGAGATGGACGTATGTATGCTACAGACTATCAATTTAATTATGTAAGGTTGGTATTACGACCTCAGTTGAAAAGCATTGGCGCGCAAACGCGCTCCCATAGTCGAGATGTCGAAGAAATACGACAATATACATTCATATGACGCCACGAGGGGTAATTTTTGGAGAATCATTCAGCCGTGCGACTACACAAAACATCGTCAGTTAAAAGCCGCGGTAATTCACATCTGGGCGTCATTGGAGAAATTAAATTTTGCCTCGTGGTAGCAGTGGGTGTTTTGAGCGCGTAAGAGATGATTGGGAGCTGAAATTGTGTGCCGCGCGAATTGTAACAGAAAACAATCTTCCGTTCGTCTAAGAAAATATTGACAAGGTAAAACTGACAAACAAACTTCTTCCATCATCAATATTTATCACGCTGAGATAAACTAATAGTTCTCGAATAATTGTCTTTCAGCATTTTCTCTTGCGGCAAGCTAAGAAATGGGTAGTCACGCTTTGCGAGCAACCCAATCCATCACTCTGTTGCTCTTCCGAACAATTTACTAAAGCTATTTTGCAGCGTCAACAGTGCTATACTTTTGTTTCGTACTTCACTTCTTAAAATGAAGTTTTTAAAATAATTTTCTCATACCACACTTCTTTTTCCAGTTGAAGAATGAACTTTTATGACCAGCATCAATGTTACCTTTGCTTAGGAGCTTCTAAAATTTGGCGTTTTATGAGAGAATATACTGTATTCAGTATATTACATTATATAAAACATGAAATTATAATAAATTTAAATACTCCTGTTTACGTAATATGTAAAATTTGTTTCAATCATATTTCAATAAACTCATTAAAACATTTATTCATATTTCAATAATAATTCATATTTCAACATAATAACATAATAATTCATATTTCAATATTCATTCATATTTCAATAAGCTCATTCTTAGGACAAATATTCTGAAACATTTGGATTATTTGGTTTAATATTTTTGTTCCATACCTAATATATCCTCTGTAGTTTTATGCCTATTTTTTGCCATCATTTGGTCCATATTGATAAAATGTATGTACTGTTGATACACCTATCCGATAGACAAATTGTATGGTACAGAACGTATTCTCTTCTTTTTTCCTTGTTTCATTCTTATTTTGGTTACATAAAGCTGGGTTTTGCAGATACTCGGAGTGAGAAAACCTTGTTCGGTGAGAAGTCCCTGCTGATTCCACATGTATTGAAGCATTAATAATTTAACAACGTCATTCATTGACAATTGTTTTCAATCACAATATAGTGAAAATTCAGCGCCACCGGGTGGCTGAAAGGCAGAAGAGAGCTTTTCATCCATTCTGACCAAAAGGCCAGAAAGTCACTTCTTTCGGTACACTCAATCGCTTAAACAGGCTTTTAGAAAGTTAAAGTTATTATTTACATTTTGTAAAAAATTTTGTTAACTTTAGTTTTGTGAGTAGTGGCTGTTTCGATCGAATGCGTCATTTTGGAGATATAAATGAGAAAGTGAAAAAAACTACATTTTTAGTATTTTTGTAATTGTCTCTGTAATGCCAATCTTCTTCAAGGGGACAAACATAAAAGTGAACTTCAGCACACTCGTATTTTTCAGGATTTTTTCGTGATTCAGAAACTTAAATGACTGGACTATCAGGGCATGGATTGATAAACATATTTTAATTGTATCTGTATATGATTCATCTGAACTAAAAATTATAATATTTTTACGTAAAGAATGACATGTATGTATAATTAACAACTTTTAACAATAAATATCTGATCTTTATCTGTCAAATTTTATAATTACCCTATAAAAAAGGCATTTGTGTTTTGTTGTACGACTTGGATTGTGGAATTAATCATATTGCAAACTTCTCTGCCACGAAAATTCCGTATTTTGTTGCAGTTAGAAATAGAAGATATGGAAGCTTCTGGTCGATATTGACTTCTTGAGAAATTAAATTATGATTTGAATTTCCACCGACATCCTTTTTCTGTAAACGTGAAAATGCATGCTCTGAACCGAATTGTGAAAGTGCCAAGTGAGAAAACGGACCTCCGCTGAGGTTGCGTGTGTGGTGAGTATTTGAAACGCGCTCTGTGGGAGCACTTGACGAGTGGAGAAGATAAGTGAAGCTACCGCTGGGGATTTGTCTCTCCACCGCCGGGCTTGTGTCCCAAAGGACTCGACCTTCTCTATTCTCTTGTACTTCTCTTCCACAGTTCACCTTTAGAAGATTTAATGCAGAACATACCATGCACCTTGTTAGTAATAGTTATTTACATACCTAGTAATGTTATCGGTCACCACCAAATCTCACGAATTATGCGAAAATTTACATTATTGCAATTATAAACACATGAATTCTGTTGCTGCAGCACGTTAGTACAATATTGTGGGGTGTTGCTTCCGATATATGTATATAAACAACATTCGTCTACCGTTGTTCGAAAATGATGAATTCAAATAAGTTTCTTGAACTTAAATATACCCAAAGAAACGACGTGCGGTTTAAAAATTGGCGCGTTGACTTTCAGTAGCGACACCTTTACATCGTCAGTTGTGGTGGTTACCAGAGTAGAGTTTAATTCGGTGGAACGTGAGGAAAATGAGCTTATTTTACCTAATATAAATTTTTGTAATTGTACTATTAATAATATTACAATTAAAAATAATTGTTTCCCAAACAAGTGTGAATCACTTCCGAATTGTTTACTTATGATTTTTTTTAACATCGACTTTTTTTCTTAATATACATTTGACTTCGAATGAACTGATGGTTATTTACGTTGCTAAGGATGTTAAATTTATTAATATATACGTAGGTACAAGTGCATTCAACATATCTGCAGGGTTGCATGTTAACAGGTGTTAAAGACGCATGTGACCGATAAAATTTTTAACCCTATTTCTTAACGGCTGCTATCTTAGCAAATACTGATTTATTTGTTTATAATATTTTTAATATAATATTAATTTATTTCACTGTATTACTTTAAGAAATGATCAAATGATCAAAAGGAATGATCAAATTTGTGCACTTTTTCTTTGACTGCCACCGAGCGTACGCTTCTTTTCAGTAATAAATTATTATTATTATTATTATTATTATTATTATTATTATTATTATTATTATTATTATTATTATTATTATAACGTAAGACGCAATCATAAAAAAGCAAAGATTTTTTTAATATCAACTGGGATAAGAAAATTATTGGTTTGTTATATATTTCTCAACGAAGTTCTCATGTAGATGAGGTGGTAAACTAGAAAAGTGTACATTTTTTAAACTTAAAGCACAACAAAAAAGAAGGAAGAGTGATAATTTCGAATATATTGGCTATTTTTCCACGAGCAATATTCATTTCTGTACCATAAGAGTTGTCTTCTTTCGGATTGTAGTCATAAGTTACGTACCAATGTAACAATATCACGTTAATAGTAATATTAGAGCACACGACTTTTCAGTTGCTAACCTATTATTAATAGTTGGTATTCTGTGAAAGGAGTTGTGAGAGAAGTCAATAATCATTTCACTTGATGCGCAACTTTAGCTGAATTCGCACAATTGCAATTATTTTGGAAAAAAATGACGTTTCGGACAGTTCTTCGGTAAATAAATATGTTGGAAATGGGATTATTTTGAAACAGCTACTCCGAAGTGTGTAGGTACTGCCTTCTAAAGTAACTATACGAATTCATAGTTCACTATCATCATGGCATAAATGAAATAACACAATCGTATTAGATACAATAGATTATGTTACATCGACAATCAATTCAGTCGCTGTCAGGAGGAGAATTCTAGCGGTCGGCTGCTCTGATCGGTAGTTTTCCGTGGTTTCTCCGATCAACACCAGGCGAATGCCGGAGCAGTACCCTAACAAACGGGCCACGGACCGCGCGCGATCTGTCCTTCCTCTTCCTTGTTCTTTCCTCTCCCCTTACACACACACACACACTAAGATGCACTACACTACCGGGAGACTGGTCGGGAGCTTAGGGTTTGTCCCGGCGGGGGCGGTGCCTCGCTGGTGGGAGAGTCCTGGTTAGGGGGAAACTCCACTAACCGACGGTAGGTCGGCGCCGGATCTCGCCATCCGGCGGGGGAAGATCACCGCCGTCTCCCGATAAAAAACATGCACTACACTAACGGGACTATTGAACAAAGCAGTTGAAGTGCTCGGAAACACGAAAAAATCAATCAAAATCAATCCACAATCAATATTTTACTTGAGTAAACGACGTTTCGCATTGGCAACAATTCAGAATTCTTTCAGACTGTGTCAAAACCCTTCGTTCATTTGAAAATTAGCCTGAGCATCCTAGTGCAGGACTCTTCCATAATCCGGTCTCGACATCAGGCTTTTGTAAGTTGGCCCTCTTAGAAAATGTGGGAGAAAAATCGATAAATAATATGAATGATTGAAACAATCATTTGTTCATTGTTATATGGTTATGGCATTATGTAGTCCCACTTAATTTGAATACTTGATGTTCCACGTAAGTTTTTAAACATTGGCCCTTTCCAACCATTCTCAATCAAACGCAAAATGGAAACCAGTCGCGCTGTCTTAGGAAAGTGCATATCTCTCGAATACTTAACAATGTGTTCTTGCATTCATCCGCTTGTCACCCCACCCCTGTCTCCCTCCCTGTCGGCAAACGCTTGCCTCAAACGCCCTCTCCTTAACGCCTTCTGCAGCACAAGTCCCTTATGCCGACGGGCCACCGGGTCACTTTTATTTATATTTCTTAGACTTAAGTGAAAATCCAAGTGGAGTCGGCGGCGCCAAAAAGTAATTCCAGCCGCACCCCAAGACCTTTTTACAGCCCCATTCCCAGACTTACGACGCCGCCGCCTTCCGCCCCGCCCCGGCAGAAGGGGAGAGGGGGAATGGAGGGGAGGAAGCACGCGGGCATGGAGGGGAGACCGCGATGAAGACGATCTACGTTCATGTACGCCCGCGAACAGACGAAATGGATCAGTGTGGCACAAAGTTAGTTTTTTTCTGTTCTTTTTATGAAGCTGAACTTGTAAAAATTTGACAGGAAATAATTTAAGGAAAATTAAAAGGTCCATGCTCAACATTTAGCGAAACTAAGTCTCTAGAATGGTGAGAATTATCTTTCCATATTTTCATGCTTCTCCTGGCGAATGTTTTATGGTGACATGTGTTAATACTGAATTTGTTTATACACTAATGTGACATGTATTAAAGGATGTTGTTGAAACACTAAGTTTTTTCTCAAGGTGATGCTCAGTTTCTTCCGCAAATCGCTTTGTGGTACCAGTGAAGTCATTTTTTTCTCGCTTAAACTCGGTAGTTATTTCATTAGATGTTTAAAAATGCTTGAATTATTACAAATGTTGTTATCTTATTATTTTATAATATCTCCTTACAGTTTCAATGTCAGAGATTCTTAAAAATAGAATCAGGAGAAGAGAAAAAAATTATTGTAATTATGAATTTTTTCTAAAAGTCTCTGAAATAATTGCCAAACTGAAGAAATATCCCATTATGTTGTCATTGTTTTCATTGGAAATACTAGGATCACAATAGTACAAACAAATTGAAATTAAAATAGAGAAAATGAATATCCTAGGGTTTAAACTATATTTATATCCTCCGTAGATATCCTGTAGAACTAAAAAATCTCCAATAACACATTTGTTAAGTTTCCGTCAAATCCCTCCATTTCTATTGTCGATACCGACCGCAAGGTTGGTAGCGCATGACCTTCAAAAGATTGGCACCGTTGCGCAGAGGGGATAGTGTCGGCAGTTGCTGTGTTCGCACGACGCACCGTGGAGGTAAGAACAAAACCGTTTACATTCACATTCAATTTGATTTTTAATACATCTCCATCGAACATATCTAGTAAAATTGGTGATCAATAATGTCAACATTATAAACAATATAATGCTGACTGTGTTAAAACACATTTATTATTAACTACTTTTGAAGAATAGTGCATTGTGTGTATTCGTAATTTAAGGCCACATGGGAACATGGCTGTGCTTGTTAAACCAAAGGCGATCTCATTAGCTCTTCCAACAGTGTAAGCATTTTGTTATAATTCTTAAAAATGACTTATTTGAGTATTAAGAAATTTTGTTTGATTTTTAAGTTTATTTCTTGACTTTCATTTACTATTTACCAAATAGTGTGAATCAATTCATTTATCATGAATTTCCTACATATTTGAAAGATGATATACGAGTACTATAGTAAATATCAAAATTTGCCTGTAAGAAGTACTACACAATTTTTACATATTTTCAAAGATGGTATGTTATGTTGAATATCACAATTTGTCTGTAAGCAGTACTATTCAGTTTTTTACCTATTTCAAAGACGATATACTACGTTAAATATCACTATTGCATGTAAAAAGTACTATTCAATTTTAACATATTTTCAAATATATGCGTTAAATATCACTATTGGACTGTGAGAAGTATTATTCAGGTTTTACATATTCTTGAAGTTGATATACTTAGTTAATTGTCATAATATGCCAGTAAAAATTATTTCCGTTTTATATATGCTTAAGGGTCTCATATCTTGTCGAGGAAACTATAATAAAACATTATCACTCTTTCTTATTGCAATTGCTACAGTTACCATTTAAATAATATACATTTGATTTATAGGCTTAATAATATAATTTTCCATATTCCAATTTTTGTAAACTTAATCCCACATAATCCCTGCTATGCATTAATCAATGCAAGTTATTGCACTGCAAGCATCAATGCAAGATAATGCAATATTACTCAACAGGCTGAATATCCTAATAACTGGGGAACAGATTTCTATGATATTGCATACTTTTTTCCGTTGTATCAGGGCCGACCTAAGTGAAATAACTAGACATTTGATTAGAATTGAATGCTATGTAGATTAATATATTAGTGCATATTTGGCCAATTTTGCCTGTAAGTGCATATTCCTGTAATTATAGGAGAGTTATTTTCCAGTTTCGTGAAAATAGACACTTATCTGTATAACGTTTCATGTTTTCATAGAATCTATTTAGTTTTGAGCGTTCATTGGTTAGAAAGAGCTTGTCGCAGTTTTTTTTATTTTCTAGAGATGATAAAAATACTTGTGCAAATGTAGGATATTTCTTGATTTTTTTTTAAAAACCAGACAAAATATGAAACAAGGCATGCAGTGTACTTCAGTAAAGTCCGAATTTACAATTACTTCTCTACATCCGGCGGCGGCCAGACCCAAACGGCAATGTAGAATACAATGGCATGGAACATACATTTGAATTACAATAAATAGTAAATTGTACCAAACTCGTAGTTAGGACGACAGAATGTGCATACAATTACGTAATGAGTTTAATTATGTTCAAAATAAAGAGCTCATTGCTTGCTCTAACAGGTTTATACAGGAAATGATATATTGTTAATTTTAATTGCATATTAAAGTGCATATTTCAGAATTTTTAGGTCATAAATACATTTTTAAAAGCATATTTCAAATTTTTTTAGGGCATAAAAATTATATCCCAACTGATAACTGTTCTGGTCCTCCGGCACATTGCAAAACTTTGTGTACAAGCAAATCATATTGAAATGAGGTAAGTGGGTTACCAGACAGTCATGAAAATCTCCGAATTTTCCACTGCTCATTAATACGGAGATGCAAAATTGATGTAAAAAGAACTAATTCAAAACTCGGCATTTTCGACCCATTCAAAATATAGTAAATGAGGTACGAAAATGACTCTAGCGAAAATCGAAAAAATAAATGATGAAAGTTTACATTAACTCTACGAGAGTTTTTCAGTCACAAAATACACGTGGCATGCTAGCGGCAGCCAGGCTGGGTGAGGGTCAGAAGCACTTGGGCGTCGCCCCTATCCGCCTTCCCCCAGCTCTACGAGATGTGGAAAACGTGATATCGTTAATGTACCTGATCTTTAAGCATATGAATGTAAAGTTTCAGGATTCGGCACCGCAAGGAGCATAGGCCAAACACCAAGTTGAAAGCTGCGGCATAAACTCATTGCGAAAGTAGTGTTTCCGCAACGTATGTGGCGTGAGTGGCGTCTCAATCACCATGTATCCCATTTTCTTCCATAAACATTCACCGCTCAAGATCGTCCATCGTAGTGGACATCATAGCAAGGTCATGGCAACCCTTCACTGTGTTCACCGACCTAGGAAAAGAGACATTAATGCATTGCATGCAATGAGACTTATTCCACCATCTCATCATTATTACTATAAAATGGAAATTTGTTCACTTGCAACTTTTAGTGGCAAAACACAAGTATCAAACATTACGAGACATTTATTAAGGGCTTAGCTTCCTCCTTTCACGATTAAGGCTCTGTTTCAAAAGTTTCACATAAATGTAGCTTAATACTCGAATCTGTAACTTGTATGTTACATGCTCCGTGCTGCAGCAACGTCTGCAATTATTATAACACAAAAGTATTGTACAAATAGTCATTAGCACTGTAGAAGAAAGAAATAACAAAAGCGCAAGAAAGAACTGAAGAAAAATTAACCAGGAATAGATGGCAGTCAAGAGGAAGATAAGGGAATAGAAGATAAGGTGGTTAATGAAACAGACAAAAAATAGGAGAAGGCGGTGAAGAGCTAGGGTACGGAAAATAAGACGTAAAGGGGACGGCGATGCTGATGGATTACACGAGGAAAGAGACGGAGGAGATGAGAAGAAGGATAAGGATGTGGGGCAGAGGGATAAAGACAGAGACGAAGGAGACAGAGAAGAAGATAGAGAAGGCGGCGAAGTAAACGGGAGAGGAGGATGGAGAAGACGGACGGAAAGACAAAGGAGAAAAAGGAGGGAAAAAAAGAATGCGAAACAGAAAGAAAACAGTAAATCTAACTTAGCACATTACTATGTATTGTGTATTTGCGTAACGAAACATGAATAGCGCATAATCTTATTTTTTGTTTGTAAAGCTCCATTACAGCGTGAGAGCTAGAACATTCAATAAATTTGGAAATTGATTGGAGATCGGTCCAACCCACAGTCATAAGAATGGGGTTGTGTAGGATGGGGAAGAAAGAGAAGGCAAGTGCCGTAATGGCTAACTCATGCGCGTTCTACTGCTGGAGTTCGACCCAGCTATGTAGCTAGTGTCGAAAATTCTCAACGTCAGGACTCAAAACTTATGACCTCTCGGTGAGAGTCGCTACAGGGCAGCAGCAATGCTGGCTCTCAGGTAAACTCAGCTGGTATTTGTGGTGGACAAAGGTGCTCTCGGTAGGTTTTCTCGCGGTTCCAGTATTTCCCTTGTCTCTGCCGCCATTTCACCATATCTCCGTTTACATTCACATCATCATTAGCACTAGCACATCAATAGCTCTCAATTGTAAGCTAATAGTTGCTTAAAGCCAATAAATAAATAAAAAATAATAAATAAAAGTAAATTAAAAATAAATAATGGGGAAGAAAGGATAATGCACCACTCATGATCCATTGTTGACGCTAGAGATCCACGGAATCTACTTGAAATTTTAGAGAGCAGTTACTTAAACTCGTTTTGGAAATCCGCTTACAAACTGTGAAAAAACCTATCGATGGAATGGCCTCAATTAGTTCTTTCCTGCGTCATTTCCTCTTCCATCCTTTATACGAGGTGAATTAAAGTTTAAAATAGATCTCGGCGATAAATGGCGAAATAGCTAAATACATTGAATAACTATAAAACTAGGACATTATAATAACTTGACATAACTAATGTAAAAACAAAAAAAATATATGTAAGCAGCTTTCAACCAACGAAATCAACTGTTTTGAAACAATTAGAAGCTACTTGACGAGCCCACTATCATTCCACGAGCGACCGCTGCAAAATGTGGCGAGAAAAACTGCTTCCCACATCCACGGAGCATCACGGCGCATCCACGTCAACACGCCACCTCGTCACGGCCTCGTCGCTGGCGACGCACAAGAGCTTGTGAGGGGGAGGGGCTGGGTGGCGCGGTCCCTTTGAGCCGGGGGCATTGTGTCCTGCAGGGAACAAACACTCCACAGCCGCTTCTCGCCATTCGCCCTTCTCCGCAACGCCCTTCTCCTCCTCGCCCCGCCACCCCTCTTCTCGCTCTGGCCCTGCTTCCGGCCGTGTCTCCATATGGCAGCCAGCCCCTGCGCTCTACTCAGAATGGGACGAAATTACCAGAATGATCTCTCTTAAGGTGACTCCACATTCGTATTTCGGCGACCAGTGAGCAACCGCTCACCGAATCCCGAGTAGAGTGGATGAGTTGCTTGCTATTTACCAAGTAACGAACGTTCGGTGCTCGCTCTACCCACCGCGTGTCGGTCTTTTTTAAACACATCAAAGGAAGCGAACATCAGCCGTTCTGGATTGGGCGAGCGGTAGCTCGCTGCTCGACGAATGCCGAATGTGTGGAACCGCCATTAGGGTCCTGTAACTCGACAACTTTGAAAAATGCTGGACTACGCCGGCCGAGAACTACGCAGAAAGAAAGTCTCTCTTCCGTGTAGACCTTTTTTGCCCTTAGTGCCATGACGCCGACACAACTGTCGTCGGGAAAGAAGGCAATCATGTCTTCATACCCTGTCCATCCATGCTGAATTTCATCATTCTTCTGCCAATAAGCGAGAGAATCAACTTTCAAAATTGCGTTGAGGAGAACTTCGCTCGGGATGTAGCCGAGGAAGGCTTCATAACTGCTGCTTAGAAATAGCGAGCTCTCGGGTGTTTTCAAAAATGTGTTATAAAATTTTTATCAATAGCAATACGTTATAGAGCGTAGCTTATAGTATTCTCATATAAGAACTTGGGTGAGCAGCGGCCAGTGAGCTATCTCACCTGCTCTATGTAGCGGGTGTCAAACTTTGAGCGATCCATGTTGCACTTCTGTTGGACGAAGTTATTTGCGGAGGTTTTCCTCGGAGTTATCTTGTTTCATTCCACTATTGCTCCATCATTCATATTATACCATGCCTTATATCACCTGTGCATCCATATAATTCGTAATATAAGTTTTCACCACAATCCCAAATATTAAACATCACAAATAATCGAGACTAATGTCCTAGAATAATGGAGATGAAGATGACAATGAATTTATATTTCTTATATTGTCAAGATTGGTATCCATACTGTAAAATAAGTAAATTAATGAAATTGATAATAAAACTATCAATGGTGAGAAACTTGATTACTAACATTGTATACTGATTCTTCCTATCGTATTAACACATTAATCTGCGAAGATGGGTTATATTTCAGACTAAACGGTTTCTTTAAGAACTATCGGTTTGAGTCGACACTAGTCATTATAATTTCATCCCGGCACTATTTTTACAATCTAAATAAAAGTTTTTCAAATAAAGGAATAAAATAAATATTGTTAACTATGATATTCACTTGAAGTAGAATTATAACGATCTTTGAATTTTTCGTGTTGTTTTCCTCCAACCTCTGCGTAAACTGCGTAAACGTCACCATCACCCTGTTTACCTCTCACCCCAAATAACCCTTCACTCTTGCTGATGTTAAAGAAGTAAATAAGTAAATTAATCTTGATTAATAACGACCGTTTTCTTCTCAATCTGCACTTTACGATAGTATTGTAACGCAGAAAAATATCTGCTTTCCACTTGTTTAAAGGAGTAAAATATATCTTTCTGGAGAAATAGGTATGAACGTGAAACATGACAAACAGTTTAAAATAAACACGTTGAGAAACTTTTAAATACATTCGATTTTCTTATTGGAAATCTGGAGCGATATCAATTCCTACTAAAAGGATCGATACTTTCAAGTATCGATACTATTACATTGATGAATCAACACGTTTATATTGCTGGTATCATTTTGAAATAATGTATCAATTCAAGTATGGTAATATTTCTACCGTCGAGAGATCACGGATATACGGAAATGTGTTCCTAAACGAAATAAGCAGATATGAATAGAAAATATGACTCATGACCAAGTGGATGTTTCCGTGCTCAGAAAACATTTATGTATACCACTATGTCCCTAGGCTGGAAAAGTCTTGCTTTTGATGTGACGTACATCCATCATGAGTATCCCCGAGGCTCTCACCTGAACGTCTGCGATAGCGTCAGCCCCACCACCCCTCTTGTACAGCTCTATCTCCACCACGAGAATCTCCATCATCACTATCCCCTCTACCACCCCAACCGTCACCATCACCAATAACACTACCACTATAAACTCCGACCTCACATCTCCCAAAGCCACTACCGTGAATACCACCACAATCACTATAACCGCTGACCTTACGTTCACCAATTTCACCACCGCCAGTACTACCACAATCACCATAACTTCTTTCCTCGTGTACACGGATGCGACCACCGTTAGTACTATCACAATCACTCTAACCTCTAACCTCTGAACTCGCGTCCACGAATATCGCCAATAGCACCACAAACCATTCCGCCAGCAGCAACACCACCACTACGTGGAACATGATCCTCGCCGCCGCCGGCATCACCCCCGCCTTTTCCGCCGCTGCGGCTCCAACCCCCCAGTCCGCCCCCATCGCCGCCTCCGCGCGGTCCTTCCCCGCCTGCCCGGCACCGGCTCATTGACGTAATCTGACAGCTCCCTGTCGCGTCGGCGATTAGCTCGAAAATTCAAGCGGCGCCGGGCTGCGCGAACGGGCCGTCGGCTTCCGCCTCACTTCCCGCCACGCCCCCCCGCCCCCTCTTAGCCCCCACCCTTCCGCGTCCGGGGCCTCGCCGCGGCGCGCCGGCGGGCAATTAAGCGCAAATGTACACCCCCGCCCCTCCCTGGCGCGGCGGCGTGGGGGACGGGGACGGGGCAGCGGGGTTCTTTCTAAAACGAACTACGCGCGGCGGGTTGAATGAAAATTTAAACGGAACTAAAATACCTACCACAATGCTCAACAACGACCCGCGTACAGTGGGCGCCGCTGAAAAATTAAACGGCCCTCTTAAAAGTCGGCCGCGAGCAGGGGGCGACGGGGCGAGGGGGTGAGAGCAGTGAGGGATGCGTGGGGGGTGAGGAGGGTGGAGGGGCGGGACGGAGGACGGATGGGGGGCGGAGCGTGTAGAGTGGGCGCTTTCGAACACGCCCCGGACACAATCGCTCGACCGCGGGAGGGGCGGGGCTGTGCGGGCGGCGGGTGGGGTCGCGTGCGCTTGTGATATGTGCGTCGCGGCAAGAGGACACGTGTACGCGCTGCTCTTGGGCTTAGCCCGCTGATAAGCGAGCGGCGGCGGCGGCGGTGGCGGCGAGCGAGCGGGTTGGGGTTGGCGAGGGAGGCGGACGGTGAGGGCGCGGGCAGGAGGACCGCGGGCACCGCGACTCCAACAAACCGCATTCGCGGTGACGCCGCCTGATTTCGATTCTACGTAATACTCGTTCCCTTTGCGTTGGCTCAGCTGATGGAAACGCGGTGCTCTGTTCGTTTCAGGTTACCACCTTCTCAGTTCTCGATATGCAAATGAAAATAAAGATTATATCTTGCGGGCGAACTTAGTATCTGATAATCAAGTATGAAAGAAACAACTGTGTAAGGACTTCATTCAATCCCTTCTCATGGTCTATTGAATTACTCCAGGATATTGAATGTAGTGTCCCCTCAAAGACTCGGAAATTGTTTACTTTTTTGACGTGAAATAAATAAAAAATGAATAAATGAGGGTCAGAATACAAAGAAATGTTAATTGTTTTCTCACCTGTGACTTTCATTAAGTTGTTTAATTAGTACTCCCCATTTTGTTAATTCAAATTACTTAGAATTAATTTAAATGACCCCATTTCGCTAATAATAGTCTTTTAATATTGAGTCTCCACCATTGAAGTCCCGTGTAACGTGTTCGCACGTGGTTCCCATTCGGCAATTCAAAGCATATTTTCTTTTCAAACAGGAGCTTTTGTGTTTGGAAAATATTGATGTTTCTTACGAAAAATGTTCGTTGCTTCGTTGCAATTTTATTCATATTCCTCTTAACTATAGAGTAAGGGGGTAGGATTATGGATATCTAGAAGTCAGGCACAGATTGCACTTTTCTCTCCACTCTCACCTTTTAACTTTCCTGACGCAAAGTAAATAAATACAGTCGACTCCTGTTCTAGTGGACTCGGATAGAGTGAACCTGAGTTATAGTCACTGGTCTCGTTTCACTTACAGTACAAATAGTAAGTATAAGAAGATTCAGTTATAGTGAACATGATCCTCAGCTATAGTTGTTTTTTTCTAGGGCTTTTATCCAGCCAACGGCCGGTTACCCTTTACGTCCCGATGGGACGCATATTCGACCATACACTGGACCAACACACTTGCGGGCTCCTCTGATCTGGGGTCAGCAGAACGCGAGGCCCTCCGCGACAACACATACAAAGTCAAGGGACAAACAACCATGCCCAAGGCGGGACTCAAACCCGTGACCCTTCGGACCGAAGCGCTGAGTCGGTACTTGCTCTTAGCCACCTCCGCCATCCAGGTTGCCTTCGGCTACAGTAAACGTAGGAAATAAAACGTCCTGAAAATGAATTCTCTCCTGGAAAAGAATATGTCGCTTTAGTGCCACAAATTCCAACATCAGGCAGCTTGAAAAAAATATCGTCGGCAGAAGGTCAAAATCGAAGAAGTTTCCCTTGAGGTGGAGGTAGCGGACACGGAACGGGAACTTTACTGATGACCTGTGCCACTCAGTTTCGTTGCGGAAACAAAGGTCATGACCTGTGTGGGCTACAACTGACGGCGGCGTCGCGCAATTGCTTCAGTTTCAAGCTTGGTGTTACTTGAAATTTCGTGGGACAAACCGCATTGAATTCTATGTAGGCGACATGAAGCACCCGACTACCACAGCTTAGCGATATCCACCGTGTCGAGTGGAAAAGCGATCAGTTTCATTAGCCGCTTGCCACATTCCGCTACCGAAAGCATCTCTTATGTTATTAGGTAGGGGCCTTCGCAGAGACGGACGGTGTTCCAACAGTGCAAAAGGCATTGAAAGGTGTCAAGATTGCATTACGATACTTAGAGAGGACAATGCAGAATTAAGTATGGAGAGAGCAAAAACTCTGGAGAAGGATCTAAAGAAATTGCCATTGAAAAAGTAAGAAGCAAACAACTGAAAATAATCGATTTTTAAGGGTAAATAAAGATAATGAAAGTTTAAATTCGTGCTGTTAATGTATTTTGATGTAACTCTGTATTAATAAAATCATTCATTATGGAGAAATTCTATTTAATTTTGACATCATCGGTTATAGTGAACCAAAAATAATAGTTTCCAGAAGTTCACCGAAGTCCACTGTACAGTAATCTTATTTTACGTTAGTGGTACAGGCCACGTTGCAATCAGGCTACTCATTGGAGTACCAGGTCGAAATCTTTTAATGTCAAGAGAATCTGACTTTCACGGTTGGGGATCAGCCCACCTGCCGTTATAAAAGACGCATAACAATGACGACCCCTGCCGTAATTTTTCCGTACAGTCCGTACCAAATGTGTTACTCTTTCACCGTTTAGGACTTAAATTACATAGGGCTGCGACGATTTGCCGGTTGCAATGAAAATGGGTGATTATGAATCAGTTTTTCATCTTGATTGCATACATATTTTTAGCTTTTCTATCACGTACAGTTTTGCAATATTTTCGTTTTTTTTTTTTGTATTTCTAATAAGCACGCGCTATTTCATTCGTAAAGGCAAAGCTGCAAATCGCTGCTTTTGATTATAAGCAGTGTAAAAATGTGGATTTGGTTTCTTCTCATCGCCCACAGTTTTTGGGAAAATTACGATTGATTAAATTTCAAATTAACGTTGGCAATGTATTACAATGAGTTACGTCAGCCAGTAGACCATAATCATACGGCCCTGACAATGTGGTTATGGTGTTATACCAAACCCACTACTTGACCTACCATCTATAGCATCCTCATATTATTTAGACTACTCTCATAGTGAATCGGACGTTACTGATTTCTCCCCTTCTCTCTTTTAGAGAAGACCCCAGTTGTTTAATAAAGAAGAACTTAATGATTTGGTGCTAGATCTTGACCTCTCAAAGGAATCGAGAATCGACGCAGGTTTTATGCTTACGTTTGAAAGAGAAAAATATATTCGCTCCAGGCACAACAATTTAGTGATATAGTGACAATTTAGTGAAAGAGTGAAGAAGAATTTCTTGATTAATTCACGAAAGAGGGTCAGTTTGTATACTGCGACAACATGAATGACGTACTTTCAATATTTAGAATAAGATGTGTCATTGATCAATGGAGATTGTGTATAGATTTTTCGAAACGCAGCCTCAAACCTGTTATGCTTCATCATGGAAATCAATGGCTTAGTGCCAGTAACTCATTTTGTTCATTTAAAGTATTTTAAATGAACAGAACTTTAAATGTAGGAGTACTTAAATGTAAGAACTTTAAAAAAATAATTATGAAGAACACGAAAGAGTTGTCTGCGGAGTCTTGAAAGTTATTTGAATATCACATAGACTTCAAATAGGATTTACCAAGTTCCCTTGCTTTCCATGTGAATGGGATATCAGGGTTTGTGAATTTCACTGAGTGAAAAGGGATTGGTCAATCAGAAATACTTTGAATCCCAGAGATAAAAGCATAAGAAGTTTGGTTAATCGTGAAAAGATTATTTTGCCACCACTTTGTATCAAACTTGGTATAATTAAAGTTTGTCAAGGCTGTGAATAAGAATGGAGATTGCGTTCAATATATTTGTTCAAAATTTCCTTTTCTTTCAAAGGTGAAGCTTAAAGAAAGCACCTTTGTTGGACCTCAAATTAAAAATTTGATGAAAGATGAACACTTTGAAACTTTAATTAGTGGTGAAGAAAGAAGGTTTCAAAACAGTGTCCGTCAATTTTTAAGGAAATACAATAACATCCAGATTTCAAATCTACAATGGATGAAATACTAATTTCCATAAAGAATTTAGGATGTAACATGAACATCAACTTTGATTTCTTTCCTTATAATCTGGAGGATTTCAGTTACGACCATGAAGAGAAGTTTTCTCAAGACCTGAAAGCGATAGAAAAACCTTATCAAGAAGATTTTTGAATAGATGATGGCAGACGACTGTTCATCCTTTTTAAGAGAGAAAGTGTAGAATTGCATAGAAGACAACCGAGGAGACAAAATTTCATCAAAAGAAAGTGTTAGCAGTCTCTGACATTGTTAGTATAAATATATTATTATTGTTAACGTATACTGTCAATATGCATAAGGTATGCACTTCTTGTATCCTTATTTACACTTACTTTTTCATCAGAAGAATTGTGTATATCTAGTTATAAATCGTTTATTCATGACGTTTCTTGAAAGTTTCGTAAATCAAGTGATTTTGTTTACCAGACTTTTCTTTGAAATTACAAAAAATCTTACGTGTTAGAGAAAAAAAGATTTCACATTTATTCTTTATTACCTTAAATGAGTTCAAATCACCGATCAGAACCATAGGCGGAGAGAATTTATTTTCTCGCAGCTCTGTGTTATTAGAACTTGTATGTGATACTTTCGTCTTTCAGCGCTTATTGGATGTTAACAAAACAATTCAATACCGTCGCCATGCTTAATTGCATCGTGGAAACTCCCACGTTCTTTTACAGTCCATAAATACGTTGCAATCTTCTTTCAGGATCTTACGAATATTGAAGTGAACAAGTAGGACTAAAAGCCAATTGCCGATATAACTTTACATATATTACATGTACTTATAAAAATACAAAATAAAATACTGCTGAAACAGCACGTACTTTCTCGCCCGTATTGTCACGCTAAATTACTCGAAAAGTACTCAAATTGTGGAAATATTGTACGTGATCTTATTGGAAAATCTATCTTTAAGGAACAGATTCCATTAATAGAATATTCTATATCATTAATACTTTTGCTGTAGGAAGACGCCAAAAACGTTTTGAACTTTTGGAATTTTCGAAAAATCAGAGTTTGTAACGAACAAGAGACCTGAACCGTTCCCATAAACATCTTTCTCACTATCCAAACAAAATAGAAATAAAAAACGATGGAGCATTTAATGTAAAGCCATTTTGATTGGGGAATATCAGTTTGAAAGAAAATCAACTGAACGGTTTATTCACTAACATTGTTCACAGAACGACAGACAGATAGGTGTTTTGCCGTCATTCGATTTTTCGGCATCAAGGACGCAGAAAACATGGATTCTTGCTACACCACAAGTTAGAGGATTTTTCGTTCTTAATTTAGCAATTGGATGTTAGCACTTTTCCGTTACTAGGGTCCTGTAATTATAATTTTTTCTTCTGAAAATTTGGGGATTTTTCGCCAAACATAACATAACGTTACATAACATTACATAACAACATTACGTAACTCTACGGAGTAGAGAGAAAGTAAAAAGAACTTAGCTATCGGTGTACCCTCGAAATGGACCACAATAGCAAAGAATAATGAAAATATGTATGATCTGGCTTACCTCTAAACCGGAAAACATTACAACACAAACTTAGAGCAAATTATCATAATATATGGCTAAATATGTGTAGGTTAGTTTTTACATATATAAGATGTTGCTTTTTATTCCGGGGTCCATGTTTTTTGCAATTTATTCGGGGGTCCGTCGTCGACCCCCTCCATTGTTATCCTCTGTACAAGGCTGAAGCAAGGAAAGTAGGAACCGCCTACGGGAGAAGACCGCAAACGACTCATCAGAACAGTCTCGTCTAGGTGTGGGCATTGTAGAACACAGTAGCTCTTTTATTATCTTACGAAATCGCTTCACCTTCCCACAGATTTTTGCGATGCCCTTCCCAACCATCATACAATCAATTTATTTATCGATCTCTCCACTCCTCTCCCTTTGACGTCGAAGGGAGCTTCACAGGGACAATCTGCGAGGCCACATCCTCCGCAGTGCATTACTCCACAAAGGGTTGCGGCCGGCTCCCAACGCTCGTTTCCAAGAAGCTCTTCTGTGTACTTTTATTTCTCTAGAGGTGGGAGGTATAGCTCCCTTTTTGGCTAATAAGTAGCCCCCGACCGACCATTGACGAACTTAATGTTTGATAGATATTTCTGGCCACGTCATTTGCTGTATCATTAGTCCTTTTAGTGTAGTGAATGTTTTTACAGCTGAAGTTGACTCTATTCCTCCCCGGCTGAATTATGAGATCCGGTATCTACCTACCCATCGTTTTGCATGTTGTTTTCCCTCCCCAGGTGTCTCCGAGAGCGGACCCACCTGAGGCAAGTCCTCAGCTCCTGAGAGTTCACTGATTTCTCGACTTCTGAGGTAGTGTAGTGCGTGTATGTGCATGTATACGATAAGAGAAGGAAGACGAGGAAAAGATCGTTTCCGGTCTGTTGCCTGTCAGGATATTGCGGATAGAGGACATGGGATCATCCACAGACACCCCGATTGGTCCACCACAAATACCACATGGATTTGATTAATTTCGTCAAGAGTAATGGTGCTATTACATTACATACTTTCTCGTATTATTTATGACACGTTTACCTTGCTCCATTCCAGAAAAAAACGTTATTGGAAAATTTGAAACTGGTGTTGATGATTTTTTAAAACATTATCTATACTTTACGTAAAATTACGCGCAATATCGCGTTGAAAAAATCTACATTTCAAGATCTGTCCCTGAAAAACAGATTTAAGTTGACTTAATTTGACAATTTTTAAAAATTCAGAGAACGCATCGAAAATGTGTCGCACCATTTCTTAAAGTGTCTTTTACTCTGAACTAAGGAAAATTTTAACTAAATATTTGAAGCAATGTTTGAACAACATTTGAGAATTTTGTAAGATATAATGTTATTTACCTGCAAAAAACAAAATATAGTTTCCAAATTCGCAGGACCTCGGGTTCCTTCAGATCGATGGAGTATCGGTTTTGGAGAAAATCGCCTGAACGGTCAAGGCGCTACCATTCATCACAGAGAGGTGGACGGTGAATACCACGGCGAAACGTACGAATGCTCTAGCCGGGCGGACAAAAATATGTTTTGCTATACTACTTAAGTACGTAGTGTGGCAAGAAAGGAAAACGGAACTTTACAATTTCGTGCACGTAGTGATGTTTAATTTCTGTTCAGAAACAAAACAACTCTGGCCATCTCAGCATTTGCACAAGGGAACGAACGGGATTCAAGCCTGTCCCAGCTGTGGGAGTAGATGTTCGATCTCTAGACCATAGGCCACTCCCAGTGGACAAGTAATTAATATGAATTTATAGTAAAATCTGTGAAAGCCGAAACCTGAACAAGCCGGAAACCTACCTTAACCGGAAAATTTCTCCGGCCCGTGAAGTTAAATGGCATTTAAACAGTATAAAATGGAACCTCTCCAACGCGGAAACAGAACTGTTTTTCATGTCCTGCAGAGAACAAAATCTTTATAAAACACAAATCCTGTGAATTGAATGTAGTTGGCAGAGATGCGAAATGGTCTTAATGAAGTGAATGAATCAGCAGGCTTGTTTCAAATTCTCTATCCCTGTGGCATGCGATCGTGGCAGCCGGGGGGCATCAGTTGACAGTGTAGAATTCGACCTTGGGGTCGCTTGCATCTCAAGGCGTAGGCTATTCCTTCTCCTGACTCTCTGAGTGTGAAATGTATGGGCATGACTTCTATTCACGTATCTCTGCTTTGCGTTGCAAATCTCAATCCCTTGACCAGATATGCATTCCTCAAGGCCATGGGAGAGTATCAGAAAGTCATAATACTAGGTTGTGACGCATTGTGCATTGAAAGAGTCAGCAAGCAGTCCGAATACAGCCAGTATGGTGTACACTTTTTAACTCAGATTCTGTCAAAGAAGAGTGTTTAATATTAATTTATTGCTGATTTCTTCCATAAATAAGTTATACTTAGGTTTTCATAACGTGGCGCGTGAGGGACTTGTCTTCACGATGGAATATGGCACAAATATTTGCGTCTTTCTCTAACGTGCCGCCAGATAGCACTCTATCGCGACCGTATCAAGCAATGCTGCAGATCAAGCGACATCTAGCGGCACGATCGAAAAAGTCCCGGAAAGCCGTGCCATACGTATTCCATCGTCCCAAGTGCTCATCATTCCAAGTCCTTCACGCGCCACGTTATGAAAACCCTAATATATATGTTACGTATTTTGATATTTATAATAGTCATGTATGAATTGTTTACTACCTTCGGGATAGAAACGTCAATATCACAAGTGGCATAGGCAACCTTACATAAAACCGAAAACTCTCTAAACCGGATTTTTTTCTGTTTCGATCGTTTCCGGCCTAGACAGATTTTATTGTATATCCTTGTCAAGGGGTCAGATAATATGATTCTGAAGGATATAATGAGACGTGATTATACATAACTCAATTGCAAACATCATACATTTAAGATAGAATGTGATACTAATCTTCATTTGTTGTCTCCTTTTCGAATTTGTCTGGTTAGTACAAGTTGGGTAAGCGAATCGGTGGAGAAACGCTATAAAGATCAGAGAATAATGCTCACATCACAGGCTTGCATATTTCTCTCGTGTGCTTGAATTACTGGGCGTGGCGGTCGGCTGTCAAGTACACTCTTGATCTGCAGATAGGGAACCACCGAAAACGCATACATTCATAATTTCAAGTTGTTATGACTATTAAAACATTAGAAATGGACTGAAATAATAATCTCGCTGATCACCACCAGCCATTTTTTGCCATTCACAATTAGAACATTAACGTACATTAAGGTCAAAACTTTTTTTAACACTACCAAATAGTAAAAACCAGATGTTCTACAAAGCACATACTTTGTGTTATTTCAAGCCGCTTAGCAGTATATTTGCAGACGTTTGACATCGAGGTATCGAGGACAAACCAAAAGTGAATTCAGATTACCCAACGGGTTACAGAAAGTAATTTGCTACATTTAGAAACAATAATTATCCGCATTTTTGCTACCAGGACCCCACAAACTTTTTTTCTCGAAACATCGCCTATACCAATCAATGATCCGTCCAATTTTATCCTACTCTTCTATCTGGGTCTCAGCCAGCAAACCGAATATCCAAAACCTAACTCCCAGTTACATAACGAACTCGGCATTACTTCGATCTCCGTCCATTTCTCGCCGGCCTCCTATCCTCTCGCTTCTATCCCAAAATTTCCCAGATTCCCTCAGCCGTACATTTCAGAATCGGAAAAGAAAATCCTCTCCACAATAGACAAAAGCGGAAACTACCTCGACAGTTCTTCGACGTTACCTGATTATCATGTGCCCGATGTGGCATCTCACCCTTAAATTACATGTACTCAATGTATTCATGTCTATAATTTTTCTTAATCAATGTTAACGTAATTCAATTTTCCACACATGAGTGTATCGTACTCGGATGCTGAGGACCTTCGAGCCAAGGAGAAATAAATTTAAAAAAAAATAAAAATAAGGGTTGTACAATACGACGGAGGGGCGTTACGTCACTTGATACCTGGCTCATGACAAGTTTTAGGAAGATGTTACTTGATAGTTATTGTAACAAATTTAGCTATATTAATTCCCATTTTCTCTTTAAGGCAAAGAAGTTGTCCATTAATAGTAGTTTATGCAATTAGTTTATAATGTTAAGCTTTATTGCATGAGTACATGTTTTGAAAACGAGCGACGTTAGGAGCGAGTTTTCAAATTTGTACGAATGCAATAAAGCAACATTATAAACGAGTTGCATACGCTATTTTTTTGTATAACAGCATTATAAATTTACAAGAGAATCAAAATTAATTTCGCGAAACAACTTTCTTCTGACGTCTCGGTGCTTGACATCCAACGCCCTCTGGAAATCAAATTCAAGATGGCATTGTTGACATCCGTGCGAGAAAACGGTGGTCGGCTGTTCCGTCTTCTTCTACCTCCCCACGATTCTCTCGCTACTATTGGCTGAATGTGTGATGACGTCATGTAGCGTGCGATAAAATACTGGATTATGCACGATTCGGGGTATCGAAAAGGGTCGTTTATAATGATGGTATACAAAAAAAATTAAATAAAACATTAGTCCGATTTCAAATTCTGAATTGAGTGTAAAATTGTAGAACAAATTGAATCAATCGCATCTAAATTGTGTACTCTTGTTAACTTAAGATTGAGAAAGCGATAATGGAGCCTTGTTAATTTTTTTCACATTATTGCTAATAAAATAAATAACTGAATGATTTAATAACAACACAGAACGAAAACAAGGAAAGAATTCAACATTTAAACATATTCCTGTCACTTATCAAAGATATACAAGGGAGAATTTAGTAAGAAAATTAACATCAAATAATAATAATAATAATAATAATAATAATAATAATAATAATAATAATAATAATAAGTAGTGAAGAATATAAACATATTATAATTCTCAGTTATTTGATGGAAACAATCTGGGAAACATACTTTCCTATGAAGCCCCTATTCACCGCCTCGCGCCACTTCAGCTTGCGCATGTACACCCCTTTCTGGATTTTAAGGGGAAATGAGTTGGAGAAGGGCGAATTGTCCGTACCCGTAGGAACGCCAGCCTCCTCAGGCAGGCAAGTAGCACGTACGGGCGCGGTTTGAGGTGCCTGGGTTAGAGTATCAATATTTACATTCATATGTAATACGAGTAAAGGAAAATGGAAGTCGCCCGAATAAAGGCAGATAAAGTCACGACTTTATGCTATGTATGAAGCGTACACAGCTTCGAATGAAATTCATTCTCGATTAGAAAAACCTACATCCTTTCGCAGACCGTATCACATGCACAAAATTCAAACAAAAATACAGAAAATTTATGAAAAAGTTGGCACTATTAGGGAATGAAACCGTTTGCCTGCGAAAATCTTCTTACCATTTTCTTGAAACATGAGCAAAATTTTCGTGTTCTTAAACTAGAACGTGTTTAAAACTAGAATGTTATGTAGATTATATTTTATTATTATTATTATTATTATTATTATTATTATTATTATTATTATTATTATTATTATTATTATTATTATTGTTGTTGTTGTTGTTGTTGTTGTTGTTGTTATTATTATTGTTATTATTATTATTATTATTATTAATGTTCAGTGTTATTCATGTTTTTTTTCGGGCTGATTGGCCGTGGTCCAACTGGCTGCCGCAGTCGTGGTCCAAGATACCCACAGCAGTCACACAGCCATATTGACTCCAGCCGTGAGAGCCTTCAATGCTTTATAATAATGTTCAGTGTTGTTTTGTGAAGCGAAACGAAACGTTATGTGAGAAAGACATATGGTAAGGGCGAGGTGAGGTGTGGTTTGCGCTATAAATTAAAATTTATTTGTTAAGAATTTTCTGTAGATCGGTGTAGGCTTAATGAAGGTATTTTGCTAGCAACTTCCTAACAGAATGAAGAACATTCTCCCGGAACTGGTATCAACAGCTCTGCGCCCAAATTCATTGACTCGCCTGCCTCATGTGACGGCGCTTCCAACCGGGGACTTTTCTGCAGCGAATGGCACGAATTTGTTACTTGTGTACATAAATGCTCAACACTCGAGTTCACAGAATACGTCGGGACAGAAATGGAAGAATCACTTCAACGAGAAGTCTAAATGAGAGCAGTCATTTCTCTAAATGGCTCCTAGGCGAATATATAGACTATATATGCTTTACATTAGAAGTAGTCTGTGTGTTTCCTAGTATTCAGTTGAAACTCTGTGGTTAATGAAAGCTCTAAATATACTATATATTTTCTGGGAAATCGTTATCCCGCAGCACGATGGCAAGGGCATTAAGGTAATGATTCGTTTGACAGTCAGCCGACGTAAAAAGCATTTCGTAATACTCGTACCCAGAAAAGTAGTACAGTGTCGTTTTCAACGTTACTTCTTTTTCTTCCTGGAATAATTCAACATTAACGTTCTCTATGTGGTTGGAACTGTCAGGGTTTGAGCTCTAAGATAATCGCCATTAAGAGATCACAATCTGTTCTCCAATGCATTCATATTAATATTTTCGGTAGACAATTGGGAAGATGTATTGGCTGGCCACATTTTTCAAACCGTAATGACATAAACAATTACAGCTTTTGCAATATAATATGCGTTTTAAATAGTTTGTTTTCGTTTTAAAATTCGCATTTTTATATGTAAAAAGATAGGATCTACCAAATTGTGAAGATTACAATGTCAATTTTTTTTAGGAATTTTCAAAGGTCTGATGAATTGTGCTGTATTCGGGATCGTAAAATTAACTTTTTAAAATTTTCAATATCTCCGCTTTTTTACCCACATTTTCATTATTCCACACATTGGACTTTCCGTTATGCGACCTAATTATTTCATGTTCTTCCAATTCAACCGCAAAAAACATTTCGTGCAGGGCTGCTGTCAAGTGTGTGGAAACTGGAGGCCTGCACCGAAAAAAATTGCTGATCTCAAATGGCACACTCTAAAATTGGCGTTTCATTCCTGCTCGTCGCATACCGTAGCGTCATGAGAAAATTTATGTAACATTAGGTATAAGAAATTGTGTATTAACATAATCAACATATAACACAATCAAATACCAGGCGAATGCCGGAGCAGTACCCTACAAAACGGGCCACGGACCGCGCGCGATATCTCCTTCCTCTTCCTTGTCCTATCCTCTCCCCTTACACACACACTTACACTAACATGCATTACACTACCATATATTCCGGGAAACCGGTCGGGAGCTTAGAGCTTGTCCCGGCTGGGTCGGTGCTCCGCTGGTGGGAGAGTCCAGATTAGGGGGAAACCCCACTAGCCGACGGTAGGTCGGCGCCGGATCTTGCCATCCAGTGGGGGAAGATCACCGCCATGTTCCGAGAAAAAATGCACTACACGAACGGGACAATGACCAGAGCAGTTGACGCGCCCGGAAACACGAAAAAATCAATCAATCAATCAACAATCAAATATCTCATTTTCCAGTCACAATCGAAACTGATTGTTTTTGTATTGTCCTGGGCATCTAACGAAACCATTCGCACTGTTCACATCGTCACAGATGGATATTTTTCCTACAATTTAATCCTATATTCGAAATTAGTATTATAGATTAATCAACATGCAGATAAATTTATAGTTGTTACCTCTCCCTGCACTTAGCAATAACTAGTTCGAAGAGACATACAAAAACACATGACCGATACGGGATCGTTTGGAAATCCAGAACATCCGCACCGTATGATCTCTTTGAAACACACCACGCCCCCTAAAAAGCCCCAAATGGGCCGCCCCGCAGCCCACCGACGCGGCCGACTGCGCCCGCAGACGCGCGTTAGGCCGCGCGGCGGGCGTGCGGTGAGTACGCGGTGCGCACACGGTGCGTGAGCTCGCGAGGGGGCGTGACCGCAGCGCTCGCGACACGCACGCGCACGCACGCGCACGCACGCACACGTTCGCGCACCTCCACTCGCGCGATTCGCTCTGAGTCTCGCCGGATAATCGAGAGACCGGGCTTTGGCTGCACTTTGGGGCTCTGTATGGAGTGCAGCGGTATAATGGTGAACAATAGAAATTCAGACCGCTTAGCCAATTTCATCTGCCATTATATGAGAATCCATTAAAAAAAAAAAAGAATTCGGACTGGCCGTTCCAGCCAGGCTTATTCATGAGATGGGCGAGTCGCGTGGCTGGCATTCACACGGGCTGACGAATCCGCCTGCGGCTGGCCGGGGACGACGACTCCACAAATCCGCAGGGCAAGGGGCGCGGCGCGCGTTTGCACTCCCGCCAGTGCAGTCGCCTGCACGATGCAGGTAGGCCGTGAAGAATGGGAGTTCTAATTTGAAAAAAGTTACTAAACACGCAAAACGTGATTAGAAAATGGTTAAGAACAGGTGACCTGTTCCTTAGAGCCTTCCTGTGGCATGATGTTGGTTACAGAGACATTGAGTATGAGGATTCAGTCGTTATGCGCAATATGTCAGTAGGGAAAATAACGCAAACACATTCAGAAAATGTTCTTCGTAAAAGTAGCACGCACATGGATCAAGAACGAATAAATTGTAACACTGAAATAAATTATATATTATAACAAATACAGTGTTCGCGAATACCAAAATAACAGTGTAATAAAAACGCAGTATAGCACTTCTTTATATTCCAAGAATATAAAAAATGCTACTCCACAACGGAATATGTAATTAGCAAATATCTGATAGCAGGCGGCCTCTTTCTTAGTGTCTCACTGTCGCATGGCATCTGCTATGTTCGAATTCAGTGGTCGCACTATGAAATTAGACGTAATACACAGTCAACCACTTTTCAGTCAGTATCGAAACTGATTCATTATTTTTGGATTTTCCCCATATTCCTCTATTTGTAACGAAACTATGGACATCTCATGAGAGAGATCGAGTTTCGAAGGGAGTGAATCATCTCATGAGAGATGTGTAGTACTTCATTACATACAAGGAATTTGGGAAACATAAAAAAATGCATCAGTTGCGATTTTGGATATGAATGAATATAAATGAGCGGAGACTGCAATTGCCATTCAATTTCTGCGAGCATGGAAAAATAGTAATACAAATATTCGAAGTTAGTAATATAAATAAAATACTTCCCCAAACTGGTAGACCATGTAAATCGTAGGCTCACCAGGGTGGAGTAATATATTTATTTATTTATTTAATAGGTAATTATTACAGGCAAATTAAAAATCTTGATGCAATGTGGCTAGGCCGAAGGCCTTTAAGCCATTACAATACCTACATTCTACAGCGTTCTAACCTTTCGAATTCTGGTATTCACCCCAAATGGTCTCTCCGCATCAAAGCCGCGGAAAGAGACCATAAGGTACGGCTGAGGAAAAAACCCCTGAAGGGGGAAAAACCTGCCGTCAGAAGCCGAGTACATGCTAATCTATCCGGTTTTTAAACCATTTATTTATTTCGCGCGGGCGTCAGGCATTCTCCTTCCAGTGTTTGGCCTCCTCCGCACCTGAAAACAAACAGCACCACAGTAATATATTTGATCTTGGCTATCAGAGCCACGCTGATTTGCAAACGTTCCGGCCGTTATGTCGTACTCGTCGTAAGTGCCTTAAATGTGAAAGACCACTCGGCGCGCAGATTCATAAGCCACGTGCGGTCAATCGCACACGGTTAGATTCTAGCGAACAAAATATAAATATTTTATGTAAAATATATGATAAAACAAAAATAGTTTTTCAAATTCTCCTACAACGTTTGAAGACGTAAGCTGACTTCCTGAGTTATTTCATCTTGTGCTTGCTTCTAACTGTCCCGGTGATTCCACGTTTTGGTTTCGGAGCACTTAGCCAACGTTCCGACCAGATAATCTGGCCGTTTTCACATTGCAATTCTCCAGAATTGCGACCCTACATCAGTTATGACCGCCCGAGGTCACCCGGATGCCAGTATGTTTTCGCAGAATGTCTGTTTGCCCATCTGTTTGATTATGTGACTATTTGAAGAATATTAGCGTCAGAACTCTACAAAATATTTCATCAAAATAGGTAGGGACTTCTTATCGATTGGTGGTGAGGACGTTTTCAAAATTACTCAAAATTTTATCTATGAACGATTTCCTAAAGTAGAGGAAGTTACAAAATTACTAAATAAAGCAAAGTTCCGATTTTCAGTAAAACCTCTATTTTTTGGTAACCTTCAAAAGTTAAAAACTTTTTTGGAGCTCTCCTACCATTACATTATTAAAAATGAAGATTTTTTCGGTGATCTTTGAATGAAATTTTCGAGTAATTTTGAGTAATTAGCAACTTTTCTACAATTTATACAGTTTAAATTTTGTGAGAAAACAAAAAATATATATCTAGATATCGGAAATATTCAAAAGAATATGTATCGGGGATTTTTCACTCCAAGATTATTTTGTTCTATAAATGAATAAGATTTTCCTTTCGCAAATGATATGTGGTTTTACACAAAACGAAGTTAGTCTCGTAAAATAATTACTTCTCAATTTTTTGCATTCTTCCAACAGTATAGGTAATAATTCAAAATATATATGTAGAGTCGTCGTCGATACTGAGAGGTAGGAACGATTTAAAATAAAGACAAATAAATAAATAAATAAATAAATAAATAAATAAATAAATAAATAAATAAATAAATAAATAAATAAATAAATAAATAAATAAATAAATAAATAAATAAATAAATAAATAAATAAATAAATAAATAAAATAAATTAAATTCAAAATGTTAACTGAAAATGTGAGAACAATTGGAGAAAGTGGAGAACAATTGACAGTGGTGTTGAAATGATGGATCTACTATATTCAACATAACCTCAGAGAATATTAAAAAAGAGAGATAAGAGATCCAAAGGCCTTCACAATTCTCACTTTTACAACCCCACCGCAAAGACTCCGCTTTTCACATTGCGGCAAGTTTACCGAGCCTTATTTCTTCGAACTGCCGGCAACGATTAAAAAAAGACGTCGGACGTCCGAGAGAGCAAAAGCATTTTAAAAAGGAGTGCATAAGCTATTCACTTCCCAGGTATAAAAATAGTCCTCTTTTTCGTTATTGCCAGCGTACACAATCGAACATTCTCCGCTTTCTCGGAACAAGTACCGCCTTTATGGGGGCGCGATAATTTAAGCTTAGGTCCCGCCGACACGAGTCTCCAACGCATTTGCATCCGCCCAGGCTGCTTCTACTCCTGCAGCCGTACAGGGTCTATTTTTCCTTTACACACCGCCCTAATTCTAAACCGGGAATTATATCTCTTTATATCGTTATTCCCGCAGGGATTTTCAGGGGCCCTCTGGAAGCAAGCATCGCGAGGCGGGAGGGTGGTAGAAAGGGTGGCGGAAGGGAGAAGTGGACCCCGCCCTCTTCCCGAGGCCAATGAGCGTTATCAGAAGCTCTCAGTCCGCGGCCTGGCGCGGTCCTACATTACCCACGCGCGCGTCGCCGCTGCGTTTTTATTCCCCTCGCGCGCTGTGTATAAGAGGGCGGCGGAGGCGGAGCTGAGGGGGGGGGGGGCGAGAAGTCGCAGCGGCGGCGGAGGGGGAGGGGGGGGGGAGGGCGCGGAGG
>BLKR01010216.1:6517-64712 GCA_011170035.1 Teleogryllus occipitalis
TCGCCCACCCGCTCGCCTGCCCGCTCGCCTGCCCGTTCGCCTGCCCGCTCGCCTGCCTGCCCGCTCGCCTGCCCGCTCGCCTGCCCGCTCGCCTGCCCGCTCGCCTGCCCGCTCGCCTGCCCGCTCGCCTGCCCGCTCGCCTGCCCGCTCGCCTACCCGCTCGCCTGCCCGCTCGCCTGCCCGCTCGCCTGCCCGCTCGCCTGCCCGCTCGCCTGCCCGCTCGCCTGCCCGCTCGCCTGCCCGCTCGCCTGCCCGCTCGCCTGCCCGCTCGCCTGCCCGCTCGCCTGCCCGCTCGCCTGCCCGCTCGCCTGCCCGCTCGCCTGCCCGCTCGCCTGCCCGCTCGCCTGCCCGCTCGCCTGCCCGCTCGCCTGCCCGCTCGCCTACCCGCTCGCCTGCCCGCTCGCCTGCCCGCTCGCCTGCCCGCTCGCCTGCCCGCTCGCCTGCCCGCTCGCCTGCCCGCTCGCCTGCCCGCTCGCCTGCCCGCGTCCGTCCGCTCACCCATCCGCCCTCTCGCCCGTCCGCCCGCTCGCCCGTTCGCCTGCTCGCCCGTCCTCTGCACCGGGCCGCAGTAATGCATGTGAAACGGAGCCGGGCCCTAATTACAGGGGGCGAGGGCGCACGCGCAGGCGTGGCCAGGGCGGTAGGGGGAGGAGGGGGAAGGGTTTGAACGGCCCCGCGATTCCCAGGACACAGGCCCGTGCGGGAGAACCAGTCGTGGGCCGGTTTAGTCCTAAGTGGATTGAGAGACACGGGAAGCAAAAGTTTTCAGGAACCTACAGTGGAACTTCTCGACAAGGCCACCTCTTAAATAAGACCACCCCTTTTCGAGACCAGGTTTCTATGGAAAGGGATAATAATTCCATAACACCAATGTAAAGGAGACCTTCTAGAAAGTGTAGAGAAACTATCGCTTTATAAATTTGAAAGATAATTTCACAGAAGCAAAATAATACCTCTGGATTACAATAATCATCCACCTTATGTCAATAACTCATTACCTGAAGGACAATTTTTAAAGCATACTGTACTGTTCTTTTTTGTAATCACATTAAGTTAGTTGATCAATGTATACAACAAGGCTTCAATTTTAACCTTAATAGTTTAAATGTATATCGTAGTAGTCTCGGCAGCAGCGTGGAGAACAGTTCAATAGTGTGATGTTCCCTTTAAGAAGGCCACCCGTCTAAAAGACCAATTTTAAGGTATTAATCACGTGGTCAGCATGAAGAGATTTCACTTTCCCCTAAAATCAGACTAATTAAGTTTGTTGTTACATTGAAGTTTGATACACACTTTAAGCGTTCGTTAAACAAGATATATCCTCATTTTCGATATCAGGACCTCACAATACGAGCTTTTCTGTCGTAAAATTGCTAATTTTGGCCACAGCATGACAATAATTCCTCGTTAGTACGTAAGTAGTATTCAAAAATGTGAAAACCAATTACATGATAGAAAATTTAGGATTCAAAGAGGCAGGGGGGTGACGTGCCGCAGTGTATCCTGGCAGTACGCATTCATACCTATGATCATAAACACACATGAAGTGGTGCAACCTGTCGCTTTCGGTCTGATTGGAGTACTCTTAGAGAAGTAAATAAGACGATGTAATGCTCATTTTGCCCCATCTTGTTATGGGAGACTAAGGTGACTGACCGATAGCTCATTTTCCCTTCTTAGAACCCTCACTGATGCTCTCTCTCTTGAGACCAATAGCCTGTGAAACACCCTTGTAACGTGGTACATAAGCATATGATCAACTCGCGCTGACTTTTTTATGAACTAATGTAAACTCAACGGAATACATTATGATAATTTTAAAATTGTTGACGGCACTTCATGCCCATTAGTCATTATCGCGAAAACAGGACATTTCGGCGTCCCGTTTTCCTTTCAAAGTAATAAGGGACAGAGCCTCAAAAAAGGGACTGCCCCAGCTAATACGGGACGTCTGGTCACCTTAGACAGAGAACTTGTAGAGATCGGGGTGTTTTAGGTTCAGGCGAGCGGACGATAATTTTGACATCGTATCGTATCGCGAAATGTAATCTTCCGCCAGTCAGATGAGTCCCAGTCCCTAACAGATGTTTTGAAGTTTCAGTTGAATTAGTGTACTTGAAGGTTAGGAATAGCTTTTTATTAGAGATTGAGTTGGTTTTTTTTCGGAAATCGTCTCTAATTAAAATAGTGTAGCAATTAAAACAAATCATGTCGAAAACCAAGGAAGAATATTAATAAGAAGTCTTTGATAGAGAAATTCAGGGACCATGCGCATCCCACAGTTGCTAAATATTAAACCATTTCGCGACATTTACTTTCAATACACTCACTTCAATTCGCATTATACTGACTCCTAGTCAATATAATAAATAATCCGTGTATGTAATATTTATGTAAATGGAGCGTTTGATTTGCCCTTCTCTTGATTCTAGCTTCATACATAATGCTTGTTTTATAGTAGATATCTTTCATATGGATACAATATTGCTTGTATGCATTGGATTCTTGCTATTATTCGTCAGTTGACGGAGTGACAAACATAATTTAGGGGACCACAGCGCCTGCACAAGTTAGTCAACATTTGTGAAATAATTGCGAATCATTTCTACATGTTACTCGCCGACCGCCCCATCTGGGAGAAAGAAGTCAAAATAATTGCTCATACGACTGATCAGTTCACACTATAGGGTGACGGTTCAGAAACCGAAGTTAAAGCGCCATATGGATGTTCTAGGATTTGTTTTAATTAGCTCTAAAATCGTAGCTTTCATGTAACTAAATTACTCAAAATACATCGACGCGTAAACTTAGGTTCACTAAACACCTCCACTACAAAAGCATAATGGTTTGGGATACCGTGAGAATAAAAGGGGAGTAATTATTACAAATAAATAACTTACGGAAAGGAAAATGAAGTACACTGCACTCGGATGTTCGTGAGTTAAAGTATCACAAATATTAAGATTGACAGTATGCATAGTATAAAAGTAGATTTGAACAGTAATTAAAGTAGGATACCTTAATGCAATTTATATGTTTCTTATCATTTTCCAAGTTATAGTAAAGTTAAAGTTACCTACATAGAATGTGCAGAAGCTCCCGTTACAAATACTACCCTAGCGTTGCACACAGTCCTCGTACAAATGTAGCTTAGTACTCGAACTACTTTACTTTTATCTTTAGAGTTTCTTTCGCACATCCTTCCATCAAGTTCCTTTCGTGTATATTTTGCACCAACTGATGATATTAAATATTCCCAAATCTTTTTAGTATAAATTGAAATATACATACGAGGTAATAAATGCCTGCTTGAGTGGGAAATCAGAATTAAAGAGGAAAGTTCACATTGCCACACTGAAATTAGCTTCACCTCTCAGTGTGTGTAAAACTCATTTATCTTCAGCCATTGTGTGGATATTTGTGCAATATTTCTTTTCAAGAAAGTAGTACTTACGACTCGCCCAAGAGCCTGAAATACGTGTTTTACTCTTCTCCAATGGTTCTGTTTTTTCATTCGTAGAATATTATTTAATGATGAGTATCCAAGAGAAGGGAAAATAAATAAAATAGAAAATTCTCGAACTCCAAATTTAATGTTAAATCAATAAATTACTTTCTAAGAATTATTTCCTTTCGGATAATTTTATTATCATTTTTTTATTCTTTTGCTGAGCATGCATTTGAATTTTTATTGAGGATTCTTCGTTAAGTACTCAATTTCAAAATATTACAAAACTATTCCCCGTGTATTATTGATTGAATATTAAACAGATGATAGTATTGTAATGTTTGTTTAAAAGGCAATTATTTTTTAAAGTTCAATTTTTTTTTCTTGTTAGATTGCTTTCCATTACTGAATGTTGCCTTATGTCTTGTAATCCACTTCGATGGATACAGAACTTCCGTATGAGTAAATGTTGAAATCGTCAACTTCCTAATAAATTTTCTCAAGATATTGATCGTGGTAATTTGTTGAATATCACATGCAGTTGGAAGTCTATATAACTAGTGGACCGCAACAGTAAAAAATCGAGTTTGTGAGTATTGTATATATTCGAGACTGTGAAAAATGGGATTGTGGACGTGAATATTATGTATATAATAAGCACATGAATACAAATTAAGGCTTCCTCTTAGCGGTCGTCAGCTGTGACGTAAACAATGAGTGTGAAAATATGGTCTTAAAATCCGATTTGAGAAATTGCGGGTTAACATTAGCAAATATTTGCTCCTTGTAGTAAAAATCGACAGTTTGTTTTTGATTTTTTCAGACTCCCTTGGTATTTAAGAAAACCATTGATACTTCAGAGTTTGCTTACTTTTCCGTCATTTTATGAGTATATTCGAAATTAGTTACCTCCACAGTATTCTAATATACCATTGATACATCACCAAATTTGTTGAAAAGCATTGGGATGCCCCAGCCTGCAATACTACTTATTTTTGATGGGGTAAAGAACAAAGATAAGCGACAAATTTAACTATTAGTTCATAGTTTGATGAGTCCAGAAATACTGCACCAATGAGAAGTTACTATGAAAATGGGGAAATATATTTGCGAATATGAAGTAAGGAAGGAATAAGTCTCTGGGGAATGGAGTAGAATAGTCTGTAAGTATCTAATATAAAGCTGTTTCACTGTCGGTAAACTATTACTGAGACTTCTGTTTTCAGATTTTTCAGTCTACATTTATTTTAGACAGTATATTGGAACCAAAAACACATGAATCAGAAAACATAATTTAGATTGAAAAAAAAAATTAAATTGTTCTCGTAATTTTGAAGATTTTTTACATCTCAACATTTCAAAAGCTACTTTTCGTCTTCTTCAGGTGTCAAAATTTAAAATAAATAGAAATTATTATAAAACACTGCTAAATCTGGTAACTTTAAGAGTGCAGTCAAAGTTACATAAAACAAGTTGAAATTATAATAAATGTGTACTAGGTACAATTGAACTCAACTTAAATAAATTCTGTCATTTTTTGAAATCTATTTCTACTCTATGTAAGAAATGTATGAAACTCTTTTCAGATAATTTTTCAAAATACAAATGTATACCACCCACCCCCATCGTGTCACGTAGCTTCCTGTGCGCTTCCTTCGAACTGATGATATTATATGTTCATGGTATTCTAACCAAACACTGCATGTTTTAAACATTTTCGTGTGTATTTTAATATTTTTTTGGCATATTTACATGATATTTTAGGACTAAGCTTGTGTAAACTTTCCAGCCTTAATCATAACGCTGTACAACGTAAAGGACTTCACTTCGAAACCAAATTTTCATAACTGGCAAAGAACTTCTTGGCTCCTATTCTTAGATTTTGGTACTCGAGATGCAGTAGTATGTTTTCCACATCCCTGCCTCTGATGGTTATTATTAGGGCCCGGATAATTATGTACTAAAAAGAGAGAAAATATGTACATGTATATGTATTATAATACATAGAAATATGTAATAAAAAATAAGAAATACGTAACATAAATTATCGTTATATCAATTCTATTTTATTAAAATAATTTTACCTGAGTGTATATTGTTCTGTTTCATTAGCAAAAATACCAAAATTAAACATTATTCTCCTCGTAATCCTATTATTTGCAGCGATCTCCGTAACAACAAGAACTGTCTCTCTTGAGCTGGTGCGTGCAGTTTCTGGCGAAGGGTATCAAAGTCCAGGGAGACCCCTGAAAGACGCGAGTTGGCTGCGCGATGTCACCTGCTAAATGTATCATTTTCACAAACCAAACTTCATTTCTATTCTCTGTGTTACTCGCGCTGAATACGAACTCTCCAGAAGCTATGGATTGTCGCCTAGCCCTTTTACTTGCAATGCCGTCGGCTTTTATGGACTGACTTATTTCAACGCGATGCAGTATCGGCATTTTAGAGAGGATGCTACAGAAAAAATCTTTGACAATGCTGAATTTGTGAAAAAATGTTTGAAAATGAGAGATGGATATAAAACATGCCGAACATTTTAAAAACGTGTGTGAACTGAAACCTGCAAATGATGTTAATCTTCAGTCACTACGATTCTCAATTTTCCTTATGACTTACAATTAGTGAGCAATGTTGTAATCTCTGTACCATTTGTTAGCGATATTTAGCGTGTGTAATTTTTCTGTGCAGCATTTGTATTGTTGTTTTTTCTGACAAGAGAAATGGTGAAATGCGTATCATTGAAGAACGGGAGCATTCGTGTACGAGGTCCGAAAGATTCAACTCGGCGTCCCGGCTGAAAGTCGGCGTGGATTCGCCCGACTGCCCAGCGCAGGCCGTGGGCGAGTGGGGCTGGGTCGTGCGCCTGGGGGGCGGGGCTGGGGGCAGCCAGGGGCCGAGGGCGCGGGGAATCTATTAGCGGCGCCGCTGCGACGTTTGACAAATCGCGGGGCCTCGGGCCGCGAAGGGGCTCACGGCCCGCCCCCGCCCCCTCCTCCTCCTCCTCCGCCCCCGCCCCCGCGCCAGCCCCGCCCCCGCACCGCCGGAAACCAGTCGGGCAGGTTGCGCCAGCGCCCGTTATGAAGATATTTAAGTGAAAGTTAACATCGCGCGCGTGGGTGGCGTCGGCGGCGGCGCGGGCTTACGAAATCGGCGCGGGGGCGGGGGTGGGGGCGGGAGTGGGGGCAGGGGCTGGGCGGGGCGAGGTGGGGCGCGGGGCCGCCGGGATGGAACGCGCGTGATAAGACTGGTAACGACGCGTCGAGCGCACGAGAGCGCCGCGGCGCGCCCACTATCGCCCATCGCCCGGCCCGGCCCGGCCCGGCGGGGCGGCCCATCGCCGGCCATCCGCCTCGCCGCCCCCGCCCCGTGATAAGCGCCCTCTGCAGGCGGGCGGGCGCCCCGGGGCGGCGCGGCGGCCGCCCGGCGAACCGCCCACGCGGGCGAGTGGGCGGGGCCCCGCGCTTTCGCGGCCGATGGAGATGTTCGTGCAAGGGCACGATGAAAATGGAGCTGTGTTTAGGTTGTCTTTTATGATTTTGAATGTTTTATTAAAGTAATACGTTTTCTGTACTTAAATGTTTAATTGCGTCATTTGGAATTGTGTTAAATTTGTTTCTCGATTCTCGAACAGCTATAGTAATAAAAGTTATGCCATCGTGTGTTACAATCACGTAAAACCTTTCTTTAGCGGATTTTCGTTTTGTATTTTGTATTATTTCCATGTGTTTTAATTTACAATTATATTTATAGTTTTAATTGAAATAATCTGCATATCTTGTGCACTTCGTCTTGGCCTTTAGGATGTTCACGTAAATTAACGTCTGATGTGCTTCTCCACCGACCAGTTTTTCAATGTTCTCCCGGAAACAGTCTGGGAAGAACAAGATGGGAAGGAATAACCAAAATAGCGAGAAGGTAGAGTATTGTCGGCCATAGAGCTCAAATCCGGTTTGAACAGGTTGAATGTATTTGCACCCTTCTTGGATATCAGAGGTTTAAATAATTAACGAGAAAGATAGGACTTCGAATGTATATTTATTAACAAATAAAAAATTGGTAACAATGTATAAATTAAGTTTAAATAAAATATGCCTAGCTAGAAAATGGCAAAATTTTAAGTTCCTTTGTAACGGAGTATGTCTCCTTTTGTGGTTGAGGATATCTGAATTTGAATCCTTATTTTCACATTGAGACTTTTAATAACGAAATAGTAATTTGTAGTATTCTTTTGCCGAAGGATTTTGAGTTCAGCGATTAGTTCACTGCAATCATCATGTTAGTGGAATGCGTCTGCAATGTCGTCTATTCCATAATTTGATCGTGAATTCTACGGGTCCTGGATGCTTCTTCGCGTGTGGGGTCCAGAGGACGACTCAGTCGCTCACGTATTGACCGGACTCCCGTCCTCCTCGTCCACCCACTCCCCCGCCAGCTCCGTCTCCTCCGCGTCCTGCTCCTCGACGCCGCCGTCGGCCGGCGTGGGCGGGGCGACCGCGCCCTCCTCCTCGGAAGGGGAATCCCCCAACTCGGGCAGCGACTCGTCGTCGTCCTGGTCGTCCTCGTCGTCCTGGTCGGGGCCGTCGGGCGGCGGCTGCTGCGGCGGCGGGTGCGAAGGCTTGCAGCCCAGCAGCCACGCGTGCACCACCACGCCTCGCAGGGCTTGGCGCTCCATCGCGTGGGCGGCGGCGGGGGCGGGGGCGGGGAAGGGCGGCGGGAGCACGTCCTGCGCCGACTGCACCGCCGTCTGCACCAGGCGCGCCAGCACCGCGCCCAGCCCCTGCCGCACACACGCGCCTTTTCGTGGGTTCGAGTCAAACCCTCTAGTGCTAAAGCAGCACGTACTTTCTCCCCCGTATTTTCACGCAAAATTACGCGAAAAGTACTCACATTTTCGAAAATTTTATATGACCTTATTTCAAAATCTATCTTTAAGGAAAAAACTCTGGAAGACGACAAAAAATGTTTGAACTTTCGCCATTTTCGAAAAAGTAGGGATTTCAACACAGGGATTTCTGCACCATTCTCCTAAACGTCTCACCGATTGGAGAATATCAATTTTGGAAAAAATAGGCTGAATTGTTTAACCGCTAGCGTTGTTCGCCGATGGACGGACGGACAGACGGACGTCGGACAGACAGTCGTTTTGCCATCATTCGATTTTTCGGTATCAGGGACCCACAAAACATGAATTCTGACTACACCATGTGTTAGAGAAATTTTTTCTAAATTTAGAAACTGAATTTTTTCACTTTTTCGTTACCAGGGCTCTGTAAGAAGAGCTTTTCTGCCGAAAATTCGCCATTTTTTCAAGCAGCATTACATGACTTTCTTCCTACTCTATAGAGTAAAATTAAAAAGAAGTAATCTTCCACAATAAAAATGTGTTTAATTTTTAATGATACGTTATTGCTTACTACCTATTGCATTAGGTACGGTGCACACGATGCCCACAGCATAAATTATCTGGATCGATAGGATCATGGTTTCGAGGGAAATTTGATAACAGTTGTATGATGCTACATGTTCTTGTATGGAGCGAATTATGAAAGGGACTTATAGGAGAGCAATATGAAAAGACAAACTGAGAGAATTGAACACCTAGTTAATTAGTAAATAAGTAAATTTGGATCTATAATATTAGGTAAAAAATAAAATAATATATTTACCATGGGCGTTAACTGGTTGTAATGATCAACCGACGATAAAAAACATGAGGGCCTTTGGCCTTCGGACTTATTGTCTCCGCTCGATCATTAGAATCCTCATAAAGCCCTTGGTGCATAAATTACTATTACATAAGTTCTTGATGCAGAACACAATATGGCTCTGGCTGGTGTGCAATTTTAAAAGCAATGCTTTGTACCACGTTGCTTGGGAAGCACTGATGATGAGGTAAAACCCTCAAAACCAGTATGCATGATCTGAATTTAGTGCAAATATATTTTTATTAGGGAAGTTTACTTGCTTTTGCCTATCCTTATGAATTTCCACAAGATTTCTGTGGAAACCACAGACTTTATTTAAACCTTCTGATGATATACCTCCATACAAAAAAGTGTATACTTGAACAGTGAGGAAGTCAGCCCCCTGAAGTTGGTACCTAGCATTATTTATCCTAGGCATGTCAAGATCTCGGGCAACGTAACTAGCTTACTAGATTTCGCGGGCACTGTCCAGAACAACTGGCGCGAGATTTCATAGGAAGGGTTGTACAAATTCCTCCGTATTACTGGATACCTGGTTCATGACAGTCTTCTAAGAGAAGTCAGTTGACTGTTACTACGCCAAATTTAGCTCTATTAATTCCCATTTCCGTTTATTTGGATGGCCGAGGTGGCTAAGGGCATGTATCGACTCAGCGCATCAGTCCGAAGGGTTGCAGGTTCGAGTGCCGACTTGGGGATGGATTTTTGTCCGCTGTCTCTCACGTGTGTGTTGTCGTGGAGGGTCTCGCGTTCCGGTGACCCGAGATCAGAGGAACCCGGAAGTGTGTTTAGTGTACGATCGAATATGCGTTCCAACGGGACATTCAGGATAACCGGTGTCGACTGGATAAAAGCCCTAGAACAAGAAGAAGAATTCCCATTTCCCCAGCTGAAAGAAAAAATAATCCATTAATATTACTCGTAGTTTATGCAATTAGTTTATAATGCTAATCTTTATTGCATTAGTGCATGTTTTGAAAACGAGTGACGTTAGGGGCGAATTTAAATTATAAAAGAGTTGCAAACACATTTTTTTGTTTAACAGCATTATAAATTAATCAGAAAATCAAACTTAATTTTGCGAAACAACTTTCTTGTGACGTGAAGGGTATTTGATATCTGTGCGTGAAAACGGTCGACGGCTGTTCCGTTTACCGCTACCTCACCAAGATTCTCTCCTTGCGATTGGCTGAATGTGTGATGACGCAATCATTCGTGCCGTAAAATCTGAAACGTCATCATTTGTGCCGTAAAATGCCCTTCTGTGAACGATTTCTTACACCAGAAAATGTCGTTTATAATGCTGGAATACAACAAAAATGCAATAATGCATGAGTTAGATTTGCAATTGGCACTTGCGAGTGAAATTAATAATTTTAAAGAGGAAGAATGGCGCGCGCACCTGCAGGAGGGCGAAGGCGCAGAGGATGTCGGTGACGCGCCACGCGCTGCACTTGACGCGGTAGGCCAGCGTGGGCGCGCAGCCCTCCGCGGAGATGGACAGGTCCTTCAGCGGGTCGTACCTGCGCCACGCCACACCCCACGGAGTCAGCTCTACCGTTGGCTCTGCAGCCACTCTGACCTAGCTGTCCGGGAGACGCCGCGTCCTAGGCAGAGGTGCCAACGTTTCGGTGACCTTCCTCAGGGCGAAATGCCCATCGAAATGTTGGCACCTGTGCCTAGGACGCGGCGTCTCCCGAACAACCAAGTAGCTATTCCCGGTCAGAGTGGCTGCGGTTGACTCCGGTATAGTGCAGTCGACTCCGGTTATAGTGAACTCGGATATAGTGAACCCTTGGTTACAATTAACTTAAAACTCTGGTCCCGTTTCACTTACATTACAAATAAACATAAAGAGATTCGGTTATAGTGAACCTGAACCTCGGTTATAGTGAAAGTAGGAAATAAGTCTTGGAAATTAATTGTACCTCGCATGTCATTAGGTAAGCATAAGGGCCTTCGGAGAGGCATTGAAAGATGTCAAGACTACATAGCGATACCTAGAGACACAGACAATGCAGAATCAAGTATGGATAGAGCACGAACTCTGTAGAAGGATTTTCTCTCTACAGAGAAATTACTAATGCAAATTTACGAAGCAAAGAATAGGAAATAATTGATTTTTTAAGGACAAATAAAGATTTTGAAATTTTCAGATCGTGCTGTTCATGTATTTTTCTGTATTTCTGTATTAATAAAATCAACTGTTATGGACAGATTCTATTTAATTTTGACATCATCGGATATAGTGAACCTCGTACATACTGAACTAAAAATAACCTCGTACATACTGAACTACACTATTCTCCGACTACTACGCACTCATTCTGACCAGAAGTTTCTAGGGTTCGAGTTCAGACGGAGGTGGTTACTCGACACTAGCTACACAGCCAGATCCAATTCAGCCGCTACCTGAAGGGGAATTCTAGCGGCCGGCTGATCTCTTCAGTAGATTTTCGTGGTATCTCCGATCAATACCAGGCGAATGGCGGCGTAGTGCCCTAACAAACGGGCCACAAACCGTACACAATTTGTTTCTTCCTCTTCCTTGCCTTGTCATCTCCTGTCATGTCCTCTTATACACACTTCCATGCACTGTACGACCCAACACGTCGGGATATCAGTCGGAAGTTAGAGCTTGCCCCGACTTGGGCGGTGTCCCACTGGAGGAGAATGCATGAAGGGGGAAATCCTCCGCAAGCCTACATGTAATAGATCGGCGCCAGATATCACCAACGGAGGACGAACACTGCCAACTCTCAGGACAAAACATTCTCTATTCTTTTGTGAATAACTGGACACATGACCAGACCGAGCACATGACCAATTCATGTGCCCGGAAGCAATGAATCAGCCAACCAATAACTGATCAATTTTTCTATCACAGACCTTACTAAATGCCTTGGGCCGCGCTGAGTATTCGTGTGTTCATTGTAAAAGATCGGTAATAGTACGTAATTGTGAGCGTATGTTAAATAAAAATTTGTTCCAACGAAATACACAAGGACGTATACAAAAATATTTTATTTGTTTTTTTTTAATATATTTTTTTCTGATAATGAATAGTTGCCGTAGCGAAATAATGATTTTATTTTGAAAAATTGTGATTTATTATTTGAGATTTCATTTATTTTTAATTTTAGTGTGTCATAAAATTCATTCCTACTCGGAAACATTACGAATAAAGTTAATTTACAGTAATCAATCTACCTGATAAAATGAGCGACAATTTGTGAAGTATAGGGTTTTAAGAGTTATAATTTATGTAGTTGATTGCTATTTAAACTACACGCTTGGGACAGTCCATTTCGGAAATCGTAAGGGAATCCAATTACATGAGATCCACAGTCTCAAGAGTGTACCGAGAATATCTAATTTCAGGCATAATACATCACCACAGACACCATGGCCCTCACTTAATGACCGCGAGCAGCGGCGTTTGCGTAAAGTCAGTGCTAACAGACAAACAAAACTGTGTGAAATAACCGCCGAAATCACCGTGTGACGTACGACGAGCGTATCCGTTAGGACAGTGCGGCGAAATTTGGCTTTAATGGCAGAACACAGACTCGAGTGCCTTTACTAACATCACGACATCTCCTGCAGCGCCTCTCCTGGGCTTGTGACCATATCAATTGAACCCTAAGACACTGGAAAACCGCGGCTTAGTCAGTTGAGTCCCCTTCAGTTGGGAAGAACTGTTGGTAGAGTTTGCGTATGGCTGAGACATCCACGAAGCCATGGACCTTAGATGACAACAAGACACCATGCAAGCTCCATAATAGTGAAGTCCGTTTTACATGGAATGGTCCTCTAGTCCAAATGAACGATCATTGACTGGAAATGGTTGTGTTCAGCTTCTTGAAGATCATTTGCAGCCATTCATGGACTTCATGTTCCCAAACAACGAGGGAATTTTTTTGGATGACAATTCGCCATGTCATCGGCCCACAAGTGTTCGCTATTGGTTTGAAGACCATTCTAGACAATCCGAACGAATAATTGGGCCATCCAGATCGCCCGACATGAATCCCATCGAACATTTATGCGATATAATCGAGAGGTCATTTCGTGCACAAAAACCTCTACCGTTAACAGTTTTACAATTTTTGACGGCTATAGAGGCAGCATGGCTCAATATTTCTGCAGAGGTCTTCCTGTTGAGTTGTTGAGTCGATGCCAAGTCGAGTGCACTTCGTCCGGCAAAAGAAGGCCCGTCACAATATTAGGAGATATCCCATGACTTTTGTCACCTCAGAGTACATTGCAATAGAGCCTGATAAGATTCTCTACTTCAACTGTAAGGTTTCTTCATGAAACGACGAAAATTTGATCGACATGCTTCGCTCTTTGTGGTAACTAACCAAAACTAGGCTTCGATATTCCACCTCCACAATCCCTGGCGGATCCAAAGGGGGTAGGCATGGGGGCCATAGCTAGCCCCCCCAATTGGCCTAGAGTTTTCTTTTACCTTCCTCTATTTGGAAAAATTGCTTTAAATATTTATTTATGTTTGAATTATGCAATTATTCAAACAATAATATTGTACAGTATCATATCTACAGTACATAAATAATACACTAAATAATAACAAATATGTATATTATTAAACAAAAATCTACAATCCCCCCCCCAAATGATTGGTTGTATCCACCCCTGTCCACAATCAATGTGAAACGAAATGTTCCGTACGTATTATTGACAATAACACGTATATCCCCAGACTTTTCTCATGCTCCACTTTTACGTGGTCTCCAAGCAGTATCAGTTTCCAGCAAGAGAGACCAGTCAGGATCTTAGAGCTTGTCCCGACCGGGGTGATGTCACTATGGTTGTAGATACCTTGTTGGGGAAACCTCGCATGCACGTTTAGGTCGGCGCCGGATCACGCCATCCAGGGGCAAGATCACCGCCAACTCCCGCGATAAAAACATGCACTTCACTTACAGGACTAATGACCTTCGCTGTTGTCGCGGCCAAAAACTAATCAATCCGTCAATCCGCGGAACTTGACTTATCCGATGAAACACGCGTTCTAGGTATGCTTCAACTCTTTCGTGAAAATCAGCCACAACGCAGCCACTGGGCGTCTCAGCTCCCGGCCCCCTAGCATCTTAATTCTCGCGGCCCTCCTCCGCCGGGAGTAGACGGGAGGGCGTGTCCTGGCGGCCCCTCTCGCTACCAGCGCGCCTCGCGTCCATCGCGAGAATGGAGCTCCGCTGCCCGCGCGACGCATCGATTGGGCGCGCACGCGTGCGCTCGCGAGGCTGATAAGCACGCGCGTGCCTCCGCCCCGCGCCGCACAGCCCACGCGCGCCCGCCCCACCCCGTCCCGCAAATCCCCGCCACACCCCGCAACGGTCCGGCCCGGCCCGTCCCGCCTCGCCCCGCCTCGCCCCGCCCCGCCCCGTCCCGCCCCTCCCCGCCCCGCCCCTCCCCGCTCCGCCCCGCCCCGCCCAGCCCCGCCCCGCCCCGCCCTACCCCACCTCGCGGCTGCCCGGCAGGTGCCTAGATTCGGATCTCGCCTCTTGCGGTTTTGCCAAGGGAAGGCATCCACCACTAGAAGAGTAATTCTTTATGAATCGCTGTTTCAATGCCAGGTGGCTGAATTCCGAATATTCTTTTGATAAACAGTTGAAGTACGAAATATAAACTTCGTTTGACAACAGGAATCATTGATTGCAATGATACATTTTATTACTTATATAGGTATGCTTGGATATTCGATATAAAAATAAATATTTAAACGTAATTGGAACAGATCAAAAATGCAAAGAGACATAGTTATAATCGAGTGTAATATCCATTATCAAAATAAAATGTTATTGAAATATTTCGACACTTACATGAATCTTAAATTTGCTACGCAGTTTGCTAATAATAGCGTATGGGGAGCTTGAGGTATTAGGGAATAGTCAGTAAATATGTAATACTATGATTTATTATAGGTAAATTGCTGCCTCAATGCAACCATATCTTAAGTCTCAACGAATCCTTTAGTGCACGTCAATTGTTTGTAAGCATCGAGGCGTTTTGCCAAAATTAATTTTTTTTTGTGCGTGAAAAATGTCAGGAGGTAACATTTTAGTTATTTTCCTGCATCTTTAGAAGTTATATTATTAATTAGAAACCTTCCAAATGCTTACAATTTATCATAGGGGTTTTAGTTTGCAAAACCTAAAAAATTGAAGTATAATATTTCTAAGGTAGAAGGGGATAGGAAAATGTGGAATACTGCTATTACATCTTTCATTGTGCTAGTCCAAAGATAAATACTTTTATTTTTTAATAATATTAAATAATGCAATTAAATAAAAATTTTGTGAATTAAATAAATGAATTTACTTTTCATCGTTTTAGCTTCAATTCTAGATTAATCGAATCTCTCTTCAAATGAAGTTTTCGAAACATGTTTGCATCTTTTATTTTGTAAAATAGTTTTGACTCCAAATAACTAATCACAGATAATTTATGTGTTCGATATTTGTTTTTGAGTTTTAAGCAATATCAACCTGAGTCATTTCCACGTGTATAAACAGTCTTTTGTAATACCGAAATTCCGGTATGATAAGGTTTTGCATCCTTATTACCTTGCCAAAAATTCCCTCAGAGATTCTCACGTAACTCACATTATTCATACAGTTAATTACCTTGTTACACAGTTTTGCAATTCTCGCTGATGGATACCAGGAGTAATTTCTTGAAACGTTAACTATAAATTTAGTAGTGCTAAGTGCTTTATTATAGTATTCCAAGTAATTTTGTTTCTTACTTAAACATACTGATATAATAGACACCGAGTTAATATTTCATATATATCTTTATATTGTCAAAAGAATCACAATTTTGATATCTACTTCTCCTCAGACCAACATTTAATCTCAGAATAATAATCAAAGTAACTCTTTTATGGTTGCCTTGTTTGTTACATTGGACTTACTTGTAGACGGGATTTGGAGAAAGGATTCCGTGGTGAATGCAAGGCATCAGAATGTCTCGCTTACAGCAACTGTAAGGCACATCATCACTCACGAAGCCTCCTCTGGGAAAAGAAAGAAAAAAAGATTTTCATCCAATTCTGAATTTTTTTAATATAGCTAATTCTGCAAATTAAAATCTATAAAATCCTTAAGTATAAACAACTGGAACAAGATAGAAACGTTTTTCTTTGGGCATATTATTACTTACAGTTTAAGTATGTTACCTAAAAAATATTTTTGGTCGAGGGCGTCTCCATAAGCAATAAAAAATTAAGAAATGACTTCGTCGCTCGGAAATCACTGGGTTTTGGGTGCCATTGGAACGACATCTGGCCTTTGAAATTCGCGATTTCCTGTCCGCGTACTCGTTACTGCGTAGATTTTGTAGTGATATTCGAAAATAAAAAGAAAGGTTTCACAACGAGAAAATTGATCATCGAGTTTCACTGTGTGATCTCTAAATTCTTTATTAAAATCATTTGACCTGGTTGCCTTATCACAATTTAACGCACAATGATATATTTAGTATTTCTAATATTATTATACCATTACTTTTCTGAATGTCTATAATTCTCACTGATAATTTTCATTGCCAATAAAAGCAACATGGGATATAAAATAGAAAGTTGAAGTGTAATGCCGTTAAATACAGAACGTGTTATAAAAATATCCTAAGAATAATCTGAGAATAATATATCTGAGAATAAAAATGTTAATATATTTTAATTAGTATTAGCGTATTAACTGCTTTCAACTTCAGGATTTAATTATAAAACTCAGCACATTTCTGAGAATCATTTAATGATAATTAGATTATGAATGTGTATGATTGTAAGTCAATGAATGTTCAGTGCCATTTTTACAAATACTGAATTTCGAGAAGGAAGAAAGACTCGAGGAAAGTTTAAGAACTGTTGTAACAAGTCTGCAATAGATCACTTAAAGGTGCAATAAATGCGTTAGATCTTCTACCTAGTGACAGGGCTAATCATTCGACGAAGTGATGAATTTTTGGAAGACTTCTGCTTTGTATACATATTCAACTATACCTATCCCTCTCCGGATTATTATTTTTTTTTATTAATGAGAGTATATTTCTGAGAGTAACTTGGTGGGGAAATTTTAAATGGTGGGAAAATGGAATTTTAAAATGAAAGAAAAACAATTCGCTTGAGGTTTCGTTTGTCGAGATACTGCTGCGCCAATCCCCTAGTATTGATAGTAAAATCATGGGAAAGATCCGATCAGAGCAGCTAGTAGCTTGAATTCTCTTCTAGACTAGTTAATTCCACCTAGCTATTTAGCTACTGTCGAAAATACGACGCCGTCGGGACTCCAACCTTAAAAACTCCCGGTCTGGCAGACTTCAATGGCAATGATGGCAATAGCAGAGTTGCAGAGGTGACTCCCTGACTCATCTCTATCGCCTGGTTGTTCGTAGATAGAAATGTAGCAGTATCAACAAAGCACTTCTTGATGATTCGACATAGAGCATCCATTGAGCTGGTGGTGCCTTTCGAATACTTTTAGCTACACACGAAGCTTCCGACCCAAGAGAGAACAATAAAACGAGCAACTAGCCAAGCAATTTCGCTCACTGGCCCAACTGCGGCCCGCCGAGCGACAGGTCGAACCACGTGATCTCGAACCACTCGCGGTAGGAGCGGGCGCCGCAGCACTGCATCTCGAACTGCAGCAGGTCCAGCTTGTCCTTGGCGGGCCCGCTCTTGTTGTAGCAGCGCATGGCCGCGTGGATGCCTTGGGGCAGCTCGTCCATGACTCGCGTGGCCACCAGCGCCGCCGCCAGCGCCGCCGCCGCCGCCAGCACCGCCAGCTGCAGCGACCCCACCACCTGGGCCAGCGCCACCGCCACCATGGGGAAGCGGTTGTGGATTGATTGATTGATTGATTTTTTCGTGTTTTCGGGCGCGTCAACTGCTTTGATCATTAGTCCCGGAAGTGTAGTGCATGTTGGTTCTCGGGAGATGGCGGTGATCTTCTCCCGCTGGATGGCAAGATCCGGCGCCGGCCTACCGTCGGCTAGTGGGGTGTCCCCCTAACCAGGACTCTCCCACCAGCGGCACCGCCCCAGCCGGGACAAGCTCTAAGCTCCCGACCGGTCCCCCGGGATATGTGGTAGTGTAGTGCATGTTAGTGTAAGTGTGTGTGTAAAGGGAGAGGATAGGACAAGGAAGAGGAAGGACAGATCGCGCGCGGTCCGTGGCCCGTTTGTTAGGGTACTGCTCCGGCATTCACCTGGTGTTGATCGGAGAAACCACGGAAAACTACCGATCAGCAGCTGGCCGCTAGAATTCTCCTCCAGACAGCGACTGAATTCGACCTAGCTGAAAAGCTAGTGTCGAAAAGCTTGCCGCCATCAGGACTCGAACGTAGGACCTCCCGGTCAGAGGAGCTGCAGTGACAGCAGTTGATGCACTGAGCTACCGCTCCTGGAACGGGGTTGTGAAGGTTTGCGATTATATGAACGTTGGGTTTGCACGTTATTGGATTTTGTAAAGAAACGACAGATGGAAGGATATGAGCATGTTTGATATATGGACAAATTGAAGATACATCGAACAGTGTTCGCTTCGTTCGAACACGTGGACCTACAGTAGTTTCTATTTCATTCTTTAACTTTTACAAAATTGTGTTTATGGTACTTTTGATTTCACATACAAAACATAGAAAATATAAAAAAACATCGAACACGAAACATCGATGTATATACATCGGGGTTAATAAACCGATGTTTTATTGTTTGATTTATTGATTTACACAAAGAACAGTAAAAAACTATGTGACGTAAAGGTTAGCGGTACCATCTGCGGACATTTACTTGACTCTAGAATCCCTTCGTAAGATTTTAACGATAAAAAGTTGAAAGATGAATAAGTGTTAAAAAAATAAAATAAACAGAAAGAAAAAAATATTTTTCAACCATGAACGAGGATGTCGCTTCCCTAATTGGAACGCGAGTGTTGGTGAGGGCATGGGGTTGTGGGGGTGAGATGGGTGTGTACCTGGGCGCACATGCACGTGGGTGAGGTGGTTGTGTACCTGTGCGCATATGCACCTGGGTGGAGTGTGTCCCTGGGCATACATGCACCTGGGTGAGATGGCTGAGTACCTGGGCGCACATACACCTGGGTGGGGTGGGTGTGTACCTGGGCGCACGTGCACCTGGGTGGAGTGTGTACCTGGGGATACATGCACCTGGGTGTGGTTGGCGTTTACCTAGGCGCACATGCATCTGGGTAGGGTGGGTGTGAACCTAGGCTCACATGCACCTGGGTGGTATGGGTGTGTACCTGTGCGCACATGCACCTGCGGCGCCATGCGGAGGCGCGGTAGCGGCGCAGCGCGGGGGAGGCGGCGTGGGCGAGGCCGGCGGCCGCCACGCACGCGCCCAGCACGCCCAGCAGCGCCAGCAGCAGCGGCGCGCGCCCCACGCCGCAGGCGGGCGCGAACGCCTCCACGTGGCCCCACAGCGCCACCGCCTCGCCCGTCGCGTCCCCCACCAGCGCCTGCGCAAGCCAGCCTCTTCAACAACAACCACAACAACAACAACAACAACAACAACAACAACAACAATAATAATAATAATAATAATAATAATAATAATAATAATAATAATAATAATAGTCGCACGGTAGCGGCAAACAAGCCGGATATTGTTAACCGGGATTTGGAGTACAAAACGTGTCTATTTGCAGATGTTCTGTGCTGTGCGATCAAAACGTCGTTACCATGAACGCAGTGAAACGTCTTAAATACAAAAGTTTGGAAATCGGAGCAGTCGAATGTGAGGCGTAAAAGCACAGGTCGTCCAGATAGTTATCGGATCTCTGAGATTTGTTCCGTAAAATTTGTCTAAAAACTTGGCTAAGCTCGCAGGTCATTCGAAATATTGGGAAGTGCAAGACATTGCTTTGTTTGGAACAGTCACATTTTGCGCAAAGTATTGTAGAGTCATCGATATTGTCTAGATCTGTTTCTAAGGATGCTGGTTGCAACCGGGAGTAGACTATAATCAACCGATCCATAAAATCTTTAATCGAGAATTGGAATAATAATAATAATAATAATAATAATAATAATAATAATAATAATAATAAATGCAATAATAATGTAATAATTCTGGACGCCTGTTACATAGAGAGAAAAACTATCACTGACATGTCTGACATGTAATGTTGGAGGTCTTAGAAGTAAATAATGATCTTGCTTGTTACTTGCTAATCGGAGCCGTGCATAAGTAATAATAATAATAATAATAATAATAATAATAATAATAATAATAATAATAATAATAATAATAATAATAATAATAATACATTATCATAAGTGGTTTTTACAATTTCCCACAGTGATAAATGCAATGGTACAGATAAAGACCTTTCAGCGTTTTCAAAGTTCCGAGTATATTTTAGATCCTTATGAGCTGACAGTGCGGCTCAGTAAGAACTCGTGGATCACTTGACGCATTTGTCATAGAAGTGGAAGCTCTCTAGTTCAGAATTCTGATACGAGAAAGTAAATACAGTTTTTTCTGCATATTCGAGGCTCAGGGGTACGTGTGGCGTAGTCTACGTTACGGGGTAGTCTACTACGTTAGGGGTACGTAGTCTTTCGTTGCTCGATTCCTTGTCTTAACTAAAGATTATGTGAACTACAGGATTCCACTATCCCCAAACTGTCATTGAAATTTCTGGTTTTAGATTTTTAGTCCAGAATTATTTTAGACATTCATTTTTAATGAAACATGTTAAAATGAAAAACACGTTAATCAGAAACCATAATTTAGATTTAAGAATTTTATTATAATTTTCTCTTACAAGAAATGAGATGAAAATAGCTTCGAAATTAAAAGTACATTTTAATAAAATTCTTCAATCTAAATTATGGTTTCTGATTAATATGTAATTTCAAGATGTTTAATTAAAAATAACTGTCTAAAATACATCTTGACTAAAAATCTAAAAATAGAAGTATGGGATTCAATATAAGTGAGGGGTTAGTAAAGCACATTGCTATATGTAATAAATTTTTCAGAATGGCGTGTTCAATTATTTTATTACGGAAATGGGTGATTTGAAATATTATTGACCGATAGCTTATCTACTCCTATAACACGGATACGTACTGTATCCGTGTTATAGGAGAGTGAAATGATCTGGAAGGATTTACAAGGAATGACGGTGCATGATAACAATGGCTTAGTTGTATAAATTTACCATTCCAAATAAACGTCTGAATAAAATTCCTTTGATTCAAATTTCAAGTAATTCATAGAGCGGTGCTGAGCTAGTCAATTTTTTTCTTCAAAGGAGTAATTTAGCATTTATTTCAGGCGAATATTGCTATTGGCTACGACATCAACACCATTCCCCCCGCAGCTTCCGAGAGGTCCTTGCGTTCGACACTAGCTACATACTCGAAGCTAGGTGCAACACTTCGCCTGACGAGGAGAATACTAGCAGCTGGCTGCTTTTATCGGTAATTTTTCTTGGTTTCTCCCATCAATTCCAGGAGGTGAATGTCGGAGGAGGCGAATCCTAACAAACGAGCCTCAGACCGCCCGCGATTTTTCCATCTTTATCTCTTGCATTCTAAACTTTTACTTTTACTTGCACTCCTCTATCACACAGTCAGTCGCGAGCATTGCGCTTTATTTATTTAGCGTCATAAACAGTTATAAACTCTGTGTGGCGCGCTATAGGGAGAAGTATATGTAGTGCACGTTTTCTGAAATTCTGAGATCGCTACCCCAACCCATATTCAAGTTGAATTGTGAATACAGATGAAATGGGCATCTTTGGCAAGAATTGATGAGAAAGATTCGCTCCAGTGTCAAAAAAGCTACATGCAGAGACAAATCAGCTCTATTTTTTACTATTATCCTTCCTTGTGCCCTTCGTGAAAGAATCGTGCAGGACTTCCTGCCGTGAGAAGATGAAAAACGATCATTTGAATAACTATATAACCCAAAGACGTGCACAGATAGTGACGTTGCGTTTATGTCCTGTAGTAAAACAAGGGGCTATCTCAAAATTCGCTCAAAGGATCAGAGAAACTGGAAGAAAAAACTCACCGAGAGGGAGTCATTGACCTACTGAAGTCTGAACTTTGACCAACTGAAGTACAATACTTGTTACAGATTGTTTAGAATTATACAGAAAAAATGGTCATTAGTACATTCAAAACAGCTTTTTCCGGTTCAGGTGGCGGCCCATTGAGAAAGCTTTCTGGAGGCGCAAGAAACCCACTAGTTGGCGTGTGCGAGTAGATCGGCACCAGACCTCACGTTCCAGCAGGACAGGAACACCGCCTCCTCCGGAGAGAGAGCGTGCACTATGCTCACCGGTGCAATCGCTGCAGAAGTTGACGCCCCGGAAACAATGAGCACTAACTGCTCCATTCTCACGTTAATATTTTTGAACCGCTACTGCTGAAAAAAACGGATGCGTATGCTTCATGATTGAGTTAGGTTGTGGTCACACAATCGTCGCGACCGGCTTAGGTGGCTCAGGGCATCAACTGATGTCGTGCCGTTCTAGTGCCACCGAACGGGAGGTCGTAGGGTGCGAGTTCCGACAGTGGAAGGATTTTCTACACTAGCTACACAGCCAGGTCTAAGTCAGTCAATACCAGGTGAGTGCCAGAGCAGTACCCTACCAAACCGGCCATGAACCGCGCGCGATCTTTCCTTTCTCTTCCTTGTCCCATTCTCACCTATTACTAACACACGTAAATTAACACTTCGATTTCACTCATGTCTGGATACCCGTAGGATGCTTATAACATGTCCCCTGAAAGGGAGATATCTGGTTTGGGAAATTCTCTAAGCTCACGTGTAGGTCAGGGTGGATCTCGCCATCACGACGGGAGCAGATCACCGCCATCCCCACAATGAAAATATCTCCTTCAATGACCACATTTAATGACCTTAGATGTTGGCCCGCCCGGAAACACTAATCAGTCAATCAATCACACGAGCGTCGCGTAACTGACGTTGGAACGTCCATATTTTCTCGGACGTCAGGTCTCCATACACACAAGCAGAGCACAACCGACGTCGCGCAGCGCGATCGTGTACCATGCCCCATTCGTGTCTGTAAACTCTGCAACGGACGCATTTCAACGTCCGTGAATGTGCGCCCGTGTGCCCCCGGCGTTACCAGCGAGAGCACCAGCAGCATGAACTGCGCCGCCCAATGGAAGGTGAGCAGCCACAAATAACCCGCGCGCGGCAGGGTCAGGCGGCAGCACTGCCAGCTGCACAGGCGCCCCATCGCTGCGCACGCCACACACACATCTTTTCAATGTCAAAAATGTCACTTGATATACTACAATTTATAAATATTAAATTTTAGACTAATTTTTAAATTATTTTCCTATCAAACCTCTCCTGAATCATTATCTGCAGACGTTAGCGTCAGATTCGTCAATAGCTAAACTTTTAAAAATAATATCCCTTTAATCTCAGATCTGATGGTCTTTAAGTTATTACATCGTTCCTTTCCGCTGATTTAAAAATTCATCAAAAAGAACCGGTTTATGGAGACAACTGTGTAATATAAACCGGAAACATTGTACGGGCTTACATTAATATATAGTTGGTGCGTCAGAAAAACATGTCAAACATTTGCATTTTGCTTGGGAGGGGTGTTATTCTAAGTGAATGCGCTTATTTCGTGACCCATGACGAAGTGGATTGCTCTTAATTCCTGCTGGCTTGTATTTTATATTCACAGTCGCTTAGCAATGGGAGTCAACGACAGATCAGAGCTTGGTTTTTTATTTATCTTTTTGACAAGGAGTCACTGTTTCATAGTATTACTCCTATTATTAGATCCTTACTTAACTTTAAATGATAGTTTCGTCTTTCAACGCAACGGTGATAAAATGTTCAACGTATTCAAGCCATTGTCATAGATCAAAAATAACAGAATCTTCCTGAAAATGATTGTAATGTATTGTTGAATAATATAGCATTAGTACTAAAATATAAAAAAATTTCTTCAATTACATTGTAATTTATTATGTGGTTCGTCGTTGATGCTCTCCGGGTATCGGAATGTGATTAGTACGTGACTATTAATAAAGGTTAAACTAGTCTATCGTCTCCTATATTATTTCAGTAGTATATATATATATATATATATATATATATATTATATATATATATATATATATATATATATATATATATATATAGAGAGAGAGAGAGAGAGAGAGAGACACACACACACACACCTTTGCAACTCTCACTGCAACCCATATCTGTGTAAATGAGGTCTCTAAAGAAAGAGAATTTCTCAAAGATGTGACGAATTGCACTTTGCGCATCTAAATATTCGTGTCAAATGCAACCTGCAACACTCAGCCGGTTTATATATATATATATATATATATATATATATATATATATATATATATATATATATATATATCGTTAAATAACTCCTAAAAGAAGCGTTGTAGAGTCGAGTCTTAAAAACTAAAATTTTGACACCAAAGTCCTCAAAGAAACGTTTATCACACCGTAATCTATAGGATGAGATCTTCTTGTACATTCTATTACATTTTTGCTAGTTCGACGCTTCTCAATTCTATCCCACCTGTTCAGAGCCTGAAGAATCTGGAACTGTATGTGAAATTAAACTATTTACTTGATATTCTACGCGAATGAATTACACGGGTTTACCTTTCTGCTGGCTAATAACGTTAAATAAGAATAGTTTGAATTGAGAATGACGTATTGTATTGTTATCAGTAACAAGGCGACATATAGAATAAGTGACGGACGATAACAGGGTCTTGAACAAAAAAGTATATTACAGGCTTAATATCGAAGTGGAAAATGGAAGGGAAAATGGAAGGGTGGGGTTTAAAAAACGAGTTCTCGCATGGGTACGCTGGTATTACTAATTTCCGATGCGTGCAGAACTTGAAAGAAAAGAATGGAGTCTACAACCACGTGAGACGTGTCTGGTTTTGCTAGATTCCAGGAATTCGGGAACAATATAAAAACGAGGAACAGTTCCAAGTTTCATTGAAATAAACAAATCACCTATTCTCATTCGTCGCCCAGCGATTTAAAAATTGATATTTACGCGTTGCGTTATGGAAATATGTAATAAATTGTAATTTAAAGCGAGTGTATTTTTTTTATTTTATGATCTTGAGCAGCTCGTGTGCTCCTTAGTGGAAAACCGTTTTGTGTGGTTTTGCTCAGCTGCATTTTTGGTTCTGCGGACCACTAGTAAAATACTGCGTTATTTTCTGACCATATTCTTCACTTCCCTAAAAAGTGTCTGTTTTTGATGGGTATCACTTTTTTGTGCACCAACGATATTATTACACCGATGATATGAGTATTTTGTAGCATTTTGGCGTCCCTACCTGCCGCTCGGTTGTTCGTGCTTCGCCTTGTCTCGCCTCACCCGCTGTGTGTCTTGGGCTCTGTGGTGAGTTCCCCGGCCACGCTGCTCGGGCTCGCTGCTCGGCAACGGACGGCCACTATGCGACAATGCATTATCCTTATGTAGCAGAGGCGCGCCTGTGGGAGTATAAGTTGTGGTGGTGGAGAAGGATCTCACAGGCCTTCATACCCCCCACCCCCCAATAATTCAGATTTTTAAAAAAAATAGCATTTACAAATGTTTTATACTCACGAAAGTCATTCAAGATATCAGTTGTTTACGAGACAAATATTAACTATAGTAATTCAAGAAATAATTAAGCATTTTATGTTCAGAAGTAATAAAAAAATTATTTATAAGAAAGCATTTCATCGGCTGAACATTATTCATTTGTAGTGTATCCATCCTAAAACGTGTTTTGGGTGACTTACCGCATCTACAGTGATAATCAAGAGCTCTTTCGATTTCCCTCGACGATGTGATGCAGTGCAATGCATTATCCTTGTGTATAGAAGGATTTTCCTCAGGATGAGCCAAAGTGACAGTTCGCGTAACAAGTGAACATCACATGCAATTCAGAGAAATATCCCTCCGCCGCAAAAGCCGTTCAGCTGCACCTCTTCGTAAAGTATTTGGAAACATCAGTATACAGAAGTCAAAGAGTTTCGCTGAGGTATATGCTTACCGAGTTCGGAAAATATTTAAATTTAATTACATACGTGGAAAATCTTTTAACAAGCTCTCACAATCAATAAAAGAAAACTGCCACGAATGTAAATAGAAAGAAAAATTATTTTAAGCCAGAAACACCTGCACCGGTACGCATCTATTTATTTATTTATTTATTTATTTTACGTCAAAAAACAGTTAAAAACTGCGTATGACGTGCTATGGGGAAAAGTGAATTGTGTGCACATTTTCAAAATTCTGTGATCCCTACACTAAGTCATATACTACTTAAATTTTGAATTTTGAATTTTGAAAGGGAGAAAAAAAACAAAAAAACTCCCATGTAATAAAATCTATTTTCAAGGATAAATAAGCAATAAATTTTGGCTCTTATTACTTCCTGCTGCGACAACATGGAAACGATAATTTGAATAATTGTATTTCCCACTGAATTCTAGAAGACGTGCACAGAAAATGAAGTTACATTTATGTCCAGAAGCAAAACAAGGGGCCATCTCAGCATTTGCTCAATGGATCAGGGAAACTGGACGAAAAACCTGATCGAGATGAAGGTCATTGACCCGGAAGCTGTGTTACAATAGTTGTTACAGGTTGTTTATACTCATTTATACAGTCCAAATGGTAATTAATGCATTATGTATCATTGTTAAAATTAATGTTACTTTTCTTGTGATGCTCAGTATAGTCTCTTATTGTATAGAAACAGTTATGCAGCAGAAACGATTTCACTTGGGATTTAAACTTTTCTATTGAATTTAATCGTTTAATGTCATCTGGCAAAGTGTTCTAAAATAATGTACATGTATTGTATGTGAATGTTTTGTAATGAGCTGTTGATACTGTCACCTGATGAATATGATTTCTACGTCGAGTGTTATAGTAATAGACTTCGGCATTTTCTGAAAAAATATTCCCGCCCTAAAGCAAGTCATTTTTTACAAAAACCACTGATTCGTAAATAAAAAGACACGGTAATGGTAGAATTCCTAGATTAATGAAGAGAGGCTTACATGAATCACGTGGGTGGGATTTGGTTATTATTCGTACAATTCGTTTTTGTAATCTAAAAGTCTGGGAGCTATAAGATGTATTTCCCCAGAATATTATGCCATATCTCAGGCGAGTTCTCTATCTCACATTCAAGTCTTGGTTTTAAAATAAACAATATTTATGACACAAAAAGTAAATTCAATGTAATATATAAAGAAAAAAGAATTTTTATAGTAGAGCACATAACATTGCAATTCCTAATTTCAATTATTTCTCGCGACGCACTATATTTTTGTCGGACGAGGACATCGCAAAAGGAAACGTCGAAGCCATTTACAAGTTAGCCAACTGCAAACGAACTAATGCAGGAAGGGAGTCTAATGGGCTGGAGGGCACAACGACCACCGAACCTTCAGTTATGTTGCCAGCACTAGCTGTCACTTTGGCTGATCCTTAGGAAAATCGTTCTATAGCAGAGGCGCGCCTATGGGAGTGTGTGGTGGTGGAGAAGGAGCTCACAGGGCTTCATACCCCCACCCACGGGAGTCCGAAGCCTTCGGGATTTATAATCTGCCTTGTGCAGTGTCATTCAGCAAGTTGCTGCAACTTCTACTAAGCTACTACTGCTAGTAATAATAATGATAACCCCCCAATAATTCAGATTTTTTTAAAAAAAATAGCATTTACAAATGTTTTGTATTAAGGAAAGTCATTTAAGATATCAATTGTTTACGTGACAAATATTAACTATAGTAATTCAAGAAATAATTATGCATTTTATGTTCAGAAGTAATAAAAAAATTGTTTATAAGAAAGCATTTCATCGGCTGCACATTATTCCTATGTAGTGTATCCATCCTAAAACGTGTTTTGGTTGACTTATCGCATCAACAGTGATAATCAAGAGATCTTTCGATTTCCCTCGACGAAATGAATCGATTGGTACAACTCTTAACTGGTTCCTTTTCGGATATTCTGGAGTAAACCTAGAAAAACAAATGCTTTTATTGTCTTAATGCACCTCCGACGAAAACACTTGTGAAACAACAGACATACTATTTATCTGCGGGTGAAACACTGTGAATTGTTAAACTTTTCTCTAAATCTACGTGAATCGTTATGATTTAATAACTTACAAATCACACATTATAGAAACTCACGCCTACTAGAGTGTGAAATGTTGTAGTTCTGAACCTACAATATTCTGTCACGCAGAGTAATTTTTACATTACATTACTCTTTAATACGTATCGAATAACCGTCGAATTTCATCGATGAACTCGCGAAAAAATGTGATAGCTTCTGTATTTCATGTTTCAATCATTATTAAATAATTACGAGTATTATTATACCAGGATACATACTATTTTGCAATAAACAAAGAAAATATCTTTCAATACAAAAAATACTTAACTATTGGCGTTTTCTCACTTCTGTTCTAATCATCATTCTTCAGCAGCAAGTTTCCTTTTTCCGCTCAATGAAGTCATGTCCTACTCGGAATGTTGTCTATTCCAAAACCAGAAACACGAGCTTACGCCTGTTTTTCAACGCATTCTCTTGTGCTATCAAAGAACACACATGCACCTCCTTTCATGTTAATTCGGTTACATCTTCAGCATGCTCAACATTCTCAACGTTCATACAATAAAATACCTGTAGTTCTAGTTCCCTTTCGGAATTCTTTCGATTATTGCAGGCAAATAAAGTATTTTCAAAACCCAGACGATCTGGGAAATAATTGCTTCAAGGTTATCTTTCTTTTGGAATATTTGAGCGTTTAAAAATATTATTTTTATTATTATTTGCTTAAATCTCTGAGATTTCAACTTCCGGATTTATTATGGTCTGAGGCCAACTTTGACAACTTGGGCTGTTTTCAAGATGACAATTTTTTTCAGGATTATTGCATTGGGGTTTAATTGTAATTTTTGTTTATACTTTTTTCAGTTTTTATTGACCAGACCACTTGCCATGAAAATAAATGGTATAACTTCAACAGAATTAAGGCGATATCTCTGTATTCTACGACGAAGAGGGCATATTTGGTGATTTTTTTCTCTTTCTGGCTTATCGATGTTGTGATCTGTGTATTTTGGATATCAAATATTCTGTAATTCAAATAGACCTTACCGTGGAGCATGTTCTCTTGCACTGTGTTAAGATAGCCGTCGAACCTTTGCTAGCTTCCTAGCGGAGATTCTTGGAAATGACGAATCTTCTCTCTGCAAGCTTTTTAGCTTTTTACAAGAGACTAACTTATACAGCCTTATCTGAGAGAAGATGATAATGCCAATTATTGGCTTTTAGCCCGAGATTTTAAAGTAACAATCTGGCATTTTTCTGCTAAACCCTTTTATTAGGATACGTTCCTTTTCAGCTTTACTTTGCTTTGTATTTAAAGATTTTAATTTTCCTTCGTTAGCTTGGCACTGCATTATTGTGCACTGGTCTTAAAATAATTTGACCCGGGCGCAAATGACTATAGCCGTTGAAGCGCCCTTAAACTCAATTATTCAATCCTGTAATTCTTGTTTTCCAAAAATGGCTTAGCTTTATACATGTAGTATGGGCATATGGTGTCAGGCGAGTCATTAGTCATATAGTATGGGCATATTGTGTTAGTCCATATTTCATTTCAATGGCTTGATGGATGATGTTTGCTGTGAGATTGTGCCGGCTTAGGTATTCTGTGTTTGCAAAGTTTGTGCATGACGTTATGACGTGGTCTATTGTTTCTGGTGCTTGAAGGCATACCCTACATTCATCTCCGACGTCTGTTTTTTTCAATGTATTTTTATAGTTTGGTAGGAATCATCTGATCGTGAATGGCGTGGATAAATACCTCAGTCTCTCCAAATAGAGACCTGTTCCAAAGCCTACGGATCGGGGCGTCTTCACCTGCATTTTCCAGGGAATAGGGAGATATACCGTGAAGACTTTTGGACTTCCAAGAATTATTCTATCATCAATGGTGGTAACATTCAGATTATTATTATTATTATTATTATTATTATTATTATTATTATTATTATTATTATTATTATTATTATTAATTATAGTATTATATAATTATAATAATAATAATAATAATAATAATAATAATAATAATAATATCATCATCATCATCATCCTTCTTCGGCGAACCAATGGTAAAAGTAGTTGTACTTCTTAACTTTGTACTTCTATTAACGGCTGCAAGTACATTCATGGAAAAAGTCACATTCTAAGAATGGGTTATCAGAATCGCATGAAAGCTTTCTGCATGAAAAATTACGAATATACTCAAAATTTTCCGTACGTCCAACATGCACGTTTTCCGTACGTCCAACAAGCACGAAAACTGCACCTGTATACCGGCCTTTAAGAGAGGAGGCGATCTCCCTTACACGAATAAGTGGTCATTCATTCCCTACTTATTTGAAAACGTGGGCTGTATGTGAATAAAAATCGGCCTTTTTAAGAACACGCGCCTCAAGAGTGGACAATGAATTGGGACCAAACTCCACCAAACTTGTGCAGCGCGCGGTCGTTGCCAGTGGAGCCAGGCCAGGCCGAGCCGCGCCGGACGTTGCCAACAATGTCAATGTTCATGTTTTCTGTTCTAAATTTAACAATAAACGATTCAACGTACCAGATGTTAGTCATGTGATAAAACAAAGGACAACAAATGTTTAAAATTTACTAAAAGCAGGACATTTAAAATACAAAGGATGACGAGATGGTACTTGACGTCAATGAAGGACAGTCCTCCCAATGGAGGACGGTTGGCAATTAAAATTCAAAGGATGACGAGAGGGCAATTGACGTCAATGTAGGACATTCCTCCCAAATGCAGGACGGTTGGCATTTAAAATACAAAGAAGGACGAGATGGCAATTGACGTCAATGAAGGACAATCCTCCCAAATGGTGGACGGTTGGCATTTAAAATACAAAGATGAACGAGAGGGCGATTGACGTCAATGGAGGACAGTCCTCCCATATGGTGGACGGTTGGCAACCCTGCGGCGCGGCGCGGCGGAAGGGAATGTGTCAATTTATTACGGGAGGCGGGGGGCGTGTGCGGCGCGCGTCTCGCCCGCGCCGTAATTATAGAGGCGGCGATTGATATTGATTATGACTTCGGCGCCTTTGTCACCGGCACGGCGCGGCCCCGCCGGGCCCAGCCCACCGCCGCGTGGGCCGCCGCACCCCCCCTCCCAGACAGACACACACACACACACACACACACACACACACACACACACACACACACGCACACACGTCTTAGCTCCTCTCGCAGGCAACGCTCGCCGAACCCCTTCGGGGGAAATTGAGTCGTCAGGGAACGCAGGTCTGGGCTTCATCTGATTGATATAATCTGATTTTCTTTATCTGAGTTTATCTGATTTGTTTATTTATTTATTTATTTTACGTCAAAAAAACAGTTAAAACTGCGTATGACGTGCTATTGGAAGAAGTGAATTGTGTGCAAATTTTGAAAATTCTGTGATCCCTGCACTAAGTCATATACTACTTGAATGTTGAATGAATGAAGAGGGAAAAAATGTTTGTGCTTTATCTGGTGTATCGTCAAAATAGTAGCAATTGTCTGTAACGTGTGGGAAACAAGTGTAATTTGCGCAGGTTTTCTTGAGCTCCTCGATTCTCAGCTCACTCTTTTACTTACTACACACTGCTGAATAATGAATACAAATACCAATAATCGTGGTTGGTAGCTGTGTAAAAATGAAACTGTGTCCTCCCGAATCCTGAATAAAGAATTTGCATCTGCACACTAACTACAGATTTGATTTTATACTCGAAATTTATGACAAAATAACAAACCACATGTTTTGTACTATTTCCTATTAGTGGGTAGAATGGGGCGAATATTCCGGTTTTAGAGCTTTGAGCAAAGAGAAACTTTAGATGCCAAGATGAAATTGCAGATTAACTTATTTGCAACTTACATAGTTCAGAAATCAATTATTTTTCATTTCTAGTCATTAGGAATTTTGATTTATTGTTACGATCAATGTTTCGTAAGTAAAAAGTGTCTTCGTTTTTACTTTCTCGCTACCACTGAAACCATTACAACTTTACAAGCATACTACGACAATTTTAAGATATCCGTAATCTTTTTTTAATTATGTTGCATTTGAATTATAGGAAAGAAAACAATTTTAGGAGAAACCGATTTTCGATTTGAAAAGATGGAGAATACGAAATCTCCCAGAATTAAGTGGCATGTCTTCAAAATCCAGTAATCAAGGTTTTTGAGTCATTTCTTTATTGTAGATGACAACACATCAAAATGTAGATGCAAACAATTAGTTGATTTTGTCAACTGATTCAAACAATTCTGTGAAACGAATGGCATAATGACATATCAGTATATCATGCACCGGATTTAGGAAGGGGGTAAATATGATAATTCGTTTCCAGCAATTCCGTTTACTTTCTCGCTACATAGTAGAAAGAAAGTTATGTAATGCTGCGTGAAAAGACGGCGAACGTTCGGCAAAAAAAAACTTTTATTACAGAGCCCCGGTAACGAAAAAGTGGATAAATTAATTTGCTTAACTTAGAAAAAAATCCTCTAACATGTGGTGTACCCAGAATCTCTGCGTTTTGGATCCTTGATATCAAAAAATCGAATGACAGTAAAACTCGGTCCGTCCTCGGTTTGTCGGTCCGTTCGCCTATCCGTCTATATGTCCGTTCGTCTGTCGATGAACAACGTTAGTGGCTAAACCGTTTAGCCTATTTTCTCCAAAATTTATATTCCCCAATCGATCTGGCTGATATCACGGACGTTGAATTTGAAACTGATATTAAAATTTGGAGGGTACTTTACATGAAGCCCCTAGGACATTTTTAAAATTTAAAAAAATGGTTCCATCTATTTTGATTAAATTTTGTTGTTGGATAGGGTGAAGAATGTTTATGAGAATGGTACAGGTCTCATGATCGTGTAAAACTCCCATTTTTCGAAAATTACAAAAGGTCAACATTTTTTCAGTTTTTTTAGAACTAAAATATTGAAGATAGAGATTTTTTCCTTAATAAAATCTATTCTTTAAAGATAGATTTTGAAATAAGGTCATGTTCAATTTTTCAAAAAGTACTTTTCGCGTAATTTAGCCTGAAACATAGGCAATTTTTAATTTTCTTTAAACAATTTTTTCTCAAAAACAGCTCCATCGTTTTTTATTCAATTTTGTAGTTGAATACACTAACGGACGTTTAAAAGAATGGTGCAGATCTCATATTTGTTGAAATACCTGATTTTTCGAAAATTTTAAAATTTTAAAATTTAAAAAAATTAAAAATGTTCGGCGTCTTCCTACAACTACAATTGTGAAGACACAATTTTTCCTTAATGAAATGTGTTTTAAAAAAACATCTTCAAATAAGGGTATGTTGAATTTTTCGAAAATATGAGGATTTCTTTAGTAATTTGGATCAAACTCAGTCGTCCGCTGTAAATATCCTGCCTTGTGAAGATAATATGAGAGATGATTCCAAGCAGTAGGATTCTACGTAAGTGGGCCTTTATATATTATTGCATATTTGTTTGTTCGTTTCTTGCATTCGAGCTTTTGTTTTACGTTTACAACTCAATCTTTTGGAAATGCTTTACAACCGATTTGAAATATATTAAATAAACATTGCTAGCCTTCACGGAATATTAGATTCAAATGTAACAATGGCATTACGCGTCGCGCTTACTCAAAATTCTCTGAATTTCTCAAAATTCTCTGAACACCACTGCCCTGTGCATAAGATCCTTATAAATGAGGTTCCCAGAGGGGATTCCCTCTCACAAGTGAGATTGGGTTAAGTTGGTTTATTTTGCAAGTACCTCGGTGCTTTTTCAGTTATTATGGTATTATTTGGTTAGTGTTTGTACTCAATTTCAGACCTGTAAAGTGGTTTATCCACTGTTCGGGTGCAATAAAAAAAAAAGGATTCAAATGTAACAATGGCATTACGCGTCGCGCTTTCTCAAAATTCTCTGAATTACTTCTCATTGTTGTGAACTGATTTAGGTGTATGAGAAGCAGTTATAATTGTCAAATTTGTGTTGATATTTGCTTAATAATATTTAGTTCGCACCAAATGTTCTACAATTTGATATGATTTGTCTGAGATGTGTTAAATCGGAGAGACATTGCCGTTTAAATAGTATTACATAACAATTACTAAACGCGACGAAGTAAATGCTGTTACAACATTATCAGTTATTTAAAAAATTCACATTTGCTTTTTGCAACTTTCAATTAGCTGTTTAAAAACTACATGATATATTTTCATCTAATAGACATACTAATTCTTGAACGATTTGAACATGAAACGTCATGAGCAAGTGTAAACAGTACCTAATTTTACTTTCCAAATGAAAAATTTAATGGCGATATTATATAAATTTAGTGATGTGCAACAACAAATAAGCTGCTGTCAAGAGCGTGAAAATTAGGATCCTGTAACAGCAAAAGTTCTCTGTTCTGAAACGACACACGTGAAAATAGAAGCTTCTTTCTTCCTCGGCGCATGACGTCAGCGTATCGTAAACAGTGATGCACCAAGTATACGAATATAGTCGTAATATCAGATTCGCGAAATTGCGGATTAAAATCATCGAAAATTTGTATTTTCACTCCAAATTGAAACTGTTTCATTGTTTTTGTAATTTTCAAGTCTTCCCAAATATCAAAGGAAACCAGTGACAACTCTCGTATGGCTAGAGATTGCTTCGTTTTACGACAATTTAAAGTTCAGAGATTGCTTCGTTTTACAAACTATATTCGAAATAAGTAATGTAGATATGATTCAATGTTGCCTAGGTATTAAGAGCACTGTTTTTTCGTGAGGTTATTTCTACTGTAGCCTGATTTATAGAGAATATAGCTCTACTTACATGGTTTTACATAAAACAGCCGATTGGGGTGTTTTGTATACAGGATATTGATATACTGATACGTAGTAGATATATGTAATCTTGAAATGGAAAAATTCGTGCCTTTGCCGTCCCTTTAAACATGACGTCGTACGAGGAAATGTACCTATTTCTTACAGCATTACCGGAACAGAAAATGTTTCAGATTTCTTGGAATTTAGAATAACTTTCTTTCTCCGATAACTACTCAATTTTGTATTCGAATTATCCAAAAGGATTCTATCAAAGATTGTAGTTAATTTTTGGGCCAATAATCAAAATGAACAATTCACAACTTGGTAGCTTGCATGGACTTAAATAACATGCATTCCTCTATATATTAAATAATATCGTCCCCCTTCATTTTTCTCTCACACTTTGAATTAGATATCTGGAATCTATTTTTTCAAAATGTTTGATGTCTTGCAAATTTGCCCACTTTTAAAAATTGAGAAAATGAGAGCATCCCTCAACTATTTTCAATTTCCGTTTTTTATACACTTTGCAGTAACTGTCTCCAATGAATCAGAGAAAGATATAAAGTTGTACGTATCCTGAGCTCAGTGAATTCAAGCAACGTCGACTACTTAGTAGGCAGAGTGGAACAACAAATCCATCAATTATCTTTAAAGCCTCACAATTCATTGTAAAATGAAGCCACATAGTGAAGCATTGACAAAACGTCAGGTCTTCGAAAATTGAAGAAGAAACCGGCAATGCAACAATTTGTATATCTGCGATTAGGGGCTTAACAACACTTACATTACACGCCATGGTTATTAGCACTAGAATTCTTTCAGCGCTTCTTTCTCCCCCTTGAAATTTGGCGCCCTGAGTTCCGGAGCAATTAGTGTGGAAAGTCCGGGTCTTCACCCGCTCCTGACGCAGACAAGCACGAAACTCCGGAGTTTATAAATTGTATATACAAACAGATTCAGAAAATGTATAAAGTGAACAAGTTTGAAATATGTACAGGAAGTTCAGTGGGTTTGTGAATCAAAGACATGTACGTGTTAAAGTTATTGGGTTAAGTTCGTTAAGCAAAACTTTCACCAATTTAATCTGACCATTTCTACTAGCTACTAACATTTCCAAGTTTACGGCGAGACTCCGATCTTCTGTCTCCGCGAACAACATAAATGTTCTTCAGTCCAACGAACCCAAAATTTTAAACGCGTGTACACCGAAATTTAGATACAGTTAATCCTGATAGTTATCAAAGCTCTGGGATTTGTCCCTCAAAATTTGTGTAAGGAACCTCTAAACTCCCAGGTCATTCAAAAAAACACTGGGAAGTGTGAGACATTGCTGTATTAGGAAAGCCCACATTCTGCGCAAAGTATTGGAGAGGCATTCACAGTCTTGCCCCTTAGGGAGCTGATTGCAACCCGAACTAAACTGTATAATTCATTGCCTCCTAACACTTTTATTCGTAAATCAGAGGAATAATAATAATAATAATAATAATAATAATAATAATAATAATAATAATAATAATAAATATTCTGTTTGAAAACATATCTAAAACATCATGCATTATTGATGTTGCGGTTCCTACAGATGACCGGCTTGTAACAACTGTTGCTGAGAAAAAGAGGAAATACCAACCCCTGGCTGTTGAATTGAAGGACATGTATGGATTGCGCGCAGTGGAAGTGCTTCCAGTAGTCTCAGCGAATGGGTTGGTCACCAAGGAATGGCAAGAGATCGCGAAGAAGTTAGAATTGACTGAAAAGCATATACGGACAATTCAAAAAGCCGCGTTATTGGGAACAGCAAATATAGTCCGTAAATTCTTGTCTGACTTGACCGATATAAAAAACAAAATATATTCTTGTTCCACTTTACGTGCAAACCATTGTTGCCTTGGGTGAATTTGAGAACTTCGGCATCAGTGTATATCTACAGAAAATAGGAAATAATAATAATAATAATAATAATAATAATAATAATAATAATAATAATAATAATAATAATAATAATAATAATAAACAATTAAAATGATTTTATTGAACAGTTGATCGATAGCAAAATGCAAGGTTTTAAAAATTCCTGCTTAACGTCAGTTGGTGGACTGCTGCGTGGGCATGTGTCGGCCGCCCCGCGAGGAGCGCAGGCGCCGTAATTGCCGGGAAGCGGCGACGCTCCGCTCCGCGACGCGAGGCGACGTGGTGAATGGAACAAGCGCGTCGCGGGGCGTCGCGGCGCCGCCATTGGCTGCCCCGGGAGCGGTGGCCACGCGGCCGCCCGAGCTGCGCCGCCCCCTCGCCGCACATTAGCATACTCGCGGGTGCCGCGGCGGCGGTGGGGCTGGTGGCGATGGCGGTGCGATGCCTGTGGCTGTGGCGGTGACGTGGGCGGGGAGGAGGCCGTGGCTGTGACGGAGGCGGAGGGGGCGATGACGATGACGACGCTGCCGGTGGCTTTGGCGGTCGCATTGGCGGGCTCTTTGCTGGTCGCGTTGGCGGTAGTGTTGGTGGTAGTGTTGGTGGTAGTGTTGGCGGTAGTGTTGGCAGTCGCGTTGGCGGTCGCTGTGGCGGACGGGTTGGCGGACGCGTTGGCAGTTGCGTTGGCAGTTGCGTTGGCAGTAGTGTTGGCGGTCGCGTTGGCAGTTGCGTTGGTGGTAGTGTTGGCGGTAGTGTTTGCAGTCGCGTTGGTGGTCGCTGTGGCGGGACGGGTTGGCAGTTGCGTTGGCAGTTGCGTTGGCGGTAGTGTTGACGGTCGCGTTGGCAGTTGCGTTGGTGGTAGTGTTGGCGGTAGTGTTGGCAGTCGTGTTGGCGGTCGCTTTGGCGGACGGGTTGGCGGACGCGTTGCCGGTCGCTTCGTGTTGCGGTCGCTCTTGTGGTGGTCATGGCAGTGGCCTTGACTTTGGCACTGGTCATGAAGGTGTCGGTGTCGGTGACGGTGACGGTGACGGTGATGGTGATGATGGTGATGGCGATGGCGGTCGTAGTGGTAGCGGCGATGGTGGTGTCAGTGGAAGTGAAGGTGGCGTTCCAATGGCTAACAGTCCTGCCGACACCTTACTGTGGCACCTTACAGTGACAATAGACGTGGCAGTCACTGCAGTGCATAAGCCTGCGTAAGCTCATTGTACGTACGTCCGCTTCAGTTCATGCGAAATAAAAACCTTCATAATTAAAAGTCTCTAATAACTTTAACTTCCTTGAATTTTTTACTGATACGTTTTTGCTTGTTATTGCCTTCGATACGGTGCTCAATATACATTGCATAACTTACCTGAATGGAGATGATTGTGGTTGCGAGGGAAATATGAAAACAGTTGAATGATGCTACATGTTCTGTTTTAGAGGGAATTATGAAAAGCAATAATGAATGGAAATTATGGGAGGTAAATATAAAGAGTCAACCTGAGTGAAGTTAACATCTAGTTAATTATTAAATAATTAAATCTAAGTTATTAAAATAGGTAAAAAAAATAAATCATGTATGCACCAAGGCTTAAGACCCTGAGGCTTTTGCCGCCACTCAATTATTAAAACCCTTATAACACCCTTGGTGTATAAATAATTATAATTTTTAATGATATGTTTTTGCTTGTTATTGCCTTAGACACAGAGCTCGATGTACACTGCGTAACTTCTTTGATCGGGAGGATTGTGGTAATAATGGATCAATGAAAACAATTGAATGATGCTATCTCTTTTCTAATGGAGTGGATTATAAAAGGGAATTATGGGAGGGAAGTAAGAAAAGACAAGCCGAGTCATGTTAATGGCTAGTGAATTATTAAATAAGAAAATCTGAATCATCAAATTAGGTAAAAACTAAGATCATGTATTACCACGGGCGTTAACTGGTTCTTATGATCGAGTGGTGACAAAATGCCTACGTCCTAAGGCCCTCGTGCTTTTTGTCGCCGCTAGGTCATTAGAACCCTTGGTGAATAAATAACTATAAAACCTCGCGCAGTCATGCGATTGATTGATTGATTTTTTCGTGTTTCCGGGCGCGTCAACTGCTTTGGTCATTAGTCCCGTTAGTGTAGTGCATGTTTTTTCTCGGGAGATGGCGGTGATCTTCCCCCGCTGAATGGCGAGATCCGGCGCCAACCTACCGTCGGCTAGTGGTGTTTCCCCCTAACCAGGACTCTCCCACCAGCGGCACCGCCCCAGCCGGGACAAGCTCTAAGCTCCCGACAGGTCTCCCGGAATATGTGGTAGTGTAGTGCATGTTAGTGTAAGTGTGTGTGTAAGGGGAGAGGATAGGACAAGGAAGAGGAAGAAAAGATCGCGCGCGGTCCGTTGCCCGTTTGGTAGGGTACTGCTCCGGCATTCGTCTGGTATTAATCGGAGAAACCACGAAGAAATGTCCCCTTTTTGTGTGGTTCTCGAGGCCGTTATGGTCCACGTGATGCGGATGCGCGGCTAGCGCTGTGGTCCTCCTCCCAAGCCAGGACGCTGGTCGAGACGTTGGTCGAGACGTTGGTCGAGACGCTGGTCGAGACGCGGCGAGGCGCAAGCGGCAAGCGACCGGCCGGGCGAGGTCCCCCACCGGCGCTTACCCGGCCCGCGCGTGTAATTAAGAGCTCGCGCAGGCGGCGATTACCCTCTGTCAGCACCGCCCCTCCCCTTCTAACCCCCCACGCCCACCCGCCTCCCCGCCCTGCCACGCCCCCTCCCCGATCCACGCCCCGCCCTCCACCACCCTCAACTCCGCGCCTTCCCCCTTCCCCCAGGATGCTAGAACTTTTGTGGCAAAAGCTAAATAGAATGAATCAACGAAACAAATGTGGACTACTCTGTATAGTTGGTTGATGTTAGTGATTCCGGGTGCGACTACTGCTCAGGTTTTTAGTCCCGTAAGTGAAGTGCATTTTTCCCCTCGGGAGGTGGCGGTAATCTTCCGATGGATGGCGAGATCTGGCCTCGAACTACCGTCGGCTAGCGGGGTTTTCCTCAACCAGGTATCTCCCACCAGCGGGGCACCGCCCCTACCGAGACAAGCTCTAAACTCCGGACTGGCTTCCCGGCGTGTGTGGTAGTGTAGTGCATGTTAGAGTAAGTGTGTGTAAGGGGAGAGAATAGGGCAAGGAAGAGGTAGGAAAGATTGCGCGCGGTCCGTGGCCCGTTTCTTAGGGTACTGCTGCGACATTCGCCTGGTGTGGACTGAATTCGACGTAGCTGACGAGCTAGTGTCGAAACTCCTGGTACCATTTTGACTAACTTCATATTTCTAAATGAACGGCGAGGCTCCTCTTTTCAGTCTCTGCAATTAACATGAAACAGTCGAATTCAATCAACGCCAATTTTCTGACATTTACTGCATAATTTACATACGACTGATTAACTTGACACATTCATTGAACATGACAATCTTCACACATTCATTGAATGTTCTATAATTTTTGTACACTTACCTCCAAAATTGTATGTTATGGACTTATATTTAACAGACATTTTAGGAACATTATACTTACTGAACTGGGTAACTTACAAACTTAAGTTAAAACATTTTAAATCACAGTTATAAAATATGTGTTCCATAAGTATTTTATTTACCCTTTAGCAGTTTGTCAAAATTCGAGAGATCATTCAATAATTAAAGTCAAACAGCTGAATAGCAATAATGTTTCGTTAAATTGACGCGATTTTTGTCTACTTTTCCTCGTTATTCTTAGCGTCTTCTCTGCACTTGCCCCAACTTTCAAGTTTTCTTACTTCCTCAGTGAGGAATTATTGATCTTAATCTCGAAGCCAGTTTTCTACTTTTTTCTTTAACCCTTCGTGGTCATTGAAATTTATGCTAAGCAAAGCTTCTTTCATTTACTATATTACTGAGGGATCCATACTTTTTCGTTAGTATCGATCCCAAACGATTCGAACGCTGAACCGAAAGTACCTTTGATAGACACGTTTGATACACGTAGGGTATATTAAAGGAAGTTGCAGATGTCCATTTCAGGGATCAATATTGGGAATAATACATAAATTATTTTTTAAATAGTTAGTACTAATATAGATTCCTGAATGTACTTAATCAGCATTTTCATTTAATCATAAGTATGAGAAAATCCATGTTGCTGAATTTTGGTTCCTTTATAGGCGCTTGGAACATATTATATTTTCATTGTGTATTTACATCTCTCTGCATGTATTACGTATGCTCTTATGTATACTCTTATCTGCATGTATTATGTAGGTTCAAAAACCGAGGTGAAATAATAAAAAAGAGCTGTTTCCAGAATCACGTCTGGAGGTATTGAAGAGAAATGAACAAAAATATTCACAAGAACATACAGAGCATATTTATTCAGCGAGTCACGTAGCATTTGCGTCATAGTATTAACGTCTCTAGGTAAAACTGCGGATATTACTCATTTCCTCATTGAACTAATTTATTTATATTTATTATTATTATTATTATTATTATTATTATTATTATTATGCAATTAAGTGTGGAAACTTGGTGTCAGAATACAATAATTTTACATTTATTGAGTCTAAATTTACCAACAATAAAATACTTTGCAAAACATGTATAATTTCACCTCTCAAGGTCTCACAGTATTACATCTGAAATGTATTGTCTTTCTTACACATGTTTTCACTCCACAACACAAAGTATTGACATAAATATTCATGTCTGATAAAGCATCTTAGCAAACTATTAGGGAAAATATCTTAACTATTAGAATTTCTGGACGAAACGAAAAAGTGCAAACCATATAAAAAAGTGTAAATGTTTTGGGAGGAAGAGCGCATACCGGGACCGGAGACGCAAACCAAACGTCCATCAACCCATCCTAACGTCGTGTGTGGTAATGAAACCGCATTTCCGAGATTCCGGATGGGGCAGTTTCCTGAAAGGGACACCCGAGGACCCGGATCGCTTCCCATGGGCTGTGGGGGCCGCCGGGGGAGGGGCGAGGCCCGGTCGCGTCGGGGGTGGCGTGGGCGGCGGCGGTCGGCGCTGGGTGGGCCGGACGCCGTGGTGGGAAACGCACCCCCCTCCTCGTAATTACAATAATCCAGGGTTCGCCTAATTGAATGGTTCGGCGCGCTGGGGCCCGCCCCCGACCCGCGGTCGCCCGCCGCCCCCGCAGACTCTCGCCCGCCCCGCCCCGCCCCGCCCCCTCTTGCCCTCAACCCCACACGCCGCCCGGCGAGGCGTGCCCTGACCCGCGTCGCCGCCACAGCCGCCGCCGCCGCCACCGCCGCCACCGTTGCCACCGCTTCCATCACCGCCACCGCCGCCACCACCGCCACCGCCGCCGCCACCGCCACCGCCGCCACCGCCGCCACCAACACCGCCGCCACCGACACCGCCGCCGCCGCCGCCACCGCCGCCGCCGCTGGAGCAGGCCGAGCCACGCGTGTTTCCATGTCACTTGACTCAATGGGGTATTCGGCGTCAATACCAACAACAGAACGAAATCGCCCGACGTGTAGCTGTAGAAGCTGCTGTTGAGCGACAGTTTAAAAATTAGCATAAACTAAAGAAATAGAATGAAAATGAACATAATCTACTTCTAAGAAAGCTTCCTGTCATTTTTCTACATTTATTAGAAATGTGTTGTAACCATGATTTTTGCAACTATGTAACAGGTTGATGTTTCCTTTTCCGAGTTTATATAATCACTTAGATAATATTCGTTCATTGACTTTATAACGATTTTGTTTCTACTGAAAATGTAATGAAACTTCAAATCTTGCTGTATTCTGAATGCAGGATTCTAGACAGTACTCCTCGAGCACTCAACACGTGCCATAAATATTTCCAAATATATTCTTATACTGTGGCCAGTACTCTCTCAGTCAACTGCAACAGTCGGTATAGTTGATACTTTATCACGGACAACATTACATACAGTCCAGTCACATTAATGTGACCACCCTTTAAAATCCTGAATAGCCCCCATTTGCAGCGCTGACCGCATCGAGACGTACCGAAAGGGAGTCAAGTAGGTTCTCGATGGTGCCAAGGCGAATGTGGAGCCATGCTGACTCCTATGCCGTGGCCTGCGCTGGATCTTCGGTTGCGTATCCGTAGCGCGAACAGCCCGATCAAGGTGGTCCCACGGATTCTCGATTGGATTTAAATCGGGAGAGTTTGGTGACCAGGGAGTGCTGTAAACTCATCCCGAGGCTCATTGAACCACGCACGTACCCTGAGAGCTGTATGACACGTTGCATTGTCCTGCTGGGAGATGTGTTGCTGGGGAAAAACACTCTACAAACAGAGGTGGGCATGTTCCTCAAGGAAGACTGTATATATCTGATGATCTATTGTGTCTTCCAAAATTACGAGATCACCCAGGAAATACCACGAAAACATCTCCACACCATCACGTTCCCTCTTCCGGCCTGGATCCGTCCAGCAATTGTTTCAGGGCGTTTCCGTTCAAACGTTTACGCCAACGACCATCTGTCCGATGGAGCATAAAACGTGATTCGTCTGAAAAGGCCACCTGTTGCCACTGAGTGGACGTCCAGTTGCGGTATTGGCGAGCAAATTCCAGCCTTCGTCAGCATGAACAGCATTCAGCATGGGTGTGGGTATGGGTGAATGAGCAGGCGCCTGCTGCGGAGGCCCATACGCAGCTACGTTCGCTGAACGGTGGTTGAGGTGACTTTACGCGTAGCCCCTTGGTTCGTCTGGGCACTCAGTTGCTCTGCAGTTGCATGTCTAACCGCCCGTACCCTGTCAGCTATGGTCCTTGGTGCACGACAGTTGCCCTGGCGCCGGTTTTGGATGCACGTACTTTAACCACGGAGGCATGAAAACACTTCACAAACTTAGCAATTTCAGAAATGCTTTGAATTCATCACAAATCAAAAGAGACATTTCACAGCCTTGTAGATGTTGTAGTCTTCCCATTTTTTTTCATAGTTGAAATTATACACAATGGTAACGTATGTCGATATAATCGAACCTCATACGTCGTTATTTTCGAAATCAATTGTTATGGATACTCGATTTTGTATACCGGGTTGTTTATCTCTGCAGCGACTCTGATTAAGCGGTCCTGAGATTCGAGTTCCGACAGTGACGAATTTTTGGTAGCTACATAGCTGGGTCGAATTCAGCCGCTGCCAGGAGGAGAATCCTAGCGGCCGGCTGCAATGATCGGTATTTTTCTGTGGTTTTCCCGATTAATACCAGGCGAACGCGGGAGCAGTACTGTAATAAACGGGTCATGTACCGCGCGTGATCTTTCCTCCGTCTTCCTTGTTCTACTCTCTTCCTTTACACACACACACACCCACACACTTACAAACACTACACTACCACACATGACGGGAGACCACTCGGGAGCTTAAAAATTGCCCTGGCTGGGGCGGAGCTCCCCTAGGGGAAGACATCAAAAGAGGGGATATTTCCCACAAGCCGATGAATGGGTCGGCACTTGATCTCATCAAATCATCTGCCCGGGAGACCCCTCCCACGGGGATAAAACGTTCACTACACAAACGTGGCTAATAACCTTAGACATGTTTGGAAACATCAGTCAATCACAGAAGCATTTCCAAATACTTAAAATCTCTTGCCACAGTTGATACATTTGGGTGCAGGAATGATACATGTGATTTGTTACTCTCAACTTTGTAAGAAGTTAATCAATCTCAGAGACTTAGCTTGATCCTTCAAAGAATGATACGCTTCGTTTTTTAGTATTTTAATGGAAAGAAATAGAAAATATGAGCAAATAAATGGTGTTAAGGAAGTTTAACAACAGAAAGCAGAGAAGATAGATGTTGTTCTGAAAGTGTTCTGGATTATCTTCCTTTGTTTGCGTGGGTCTTTATTTTCATTTCAAGTATCTAGAAAGAAAACTACTGGTTAACACGAATATATTTTGTTTCGTTATGACTGGTGTAATCACTAGTTGTACCTCCTTAAAAGTACTTTTCTGAAAGTGAACGCTTGATCTGGGCCTAACTTGGTTCCTTATGATTTTTGATTTATTATTTCGCAAGTTGTATGGAAAATAGCACCATATGCCCATTACAGGGCATAGAAACATCGGTAGACACAGAAACCCCAGCACCTTAACAAACAGGACCGCGCGCGATCTTTCCTTCCCCAATCACGGGCCATTCTCCTCGTTACGTACATGCACTACACTTCCCCATATTGCTGTAGTCTGTAGCTCGTCTCAACTGAGGAGGAGCCCCTGAGTGGAAGATATCCTTGGAGAGGAGGATTCCCACAAGCCGATGTATACGTCCTACTGGATTTTACGTTCTAAGGGGGGGGGCATAGCCACTGCCGGGCAGTAACAACAACATGCACACTTGCGAGATGCCATACGGGTAGATCATTGGTCAGCGTTCTCACTTGCCATGACGCGATCCTGTGTTCGATTCTCGGTCGGGGCAGAATATAACGTGCGCTTTCCTTGCAATCTCCCAGTATCTGTTGCTTTGTGACGATGAGAAAGCTTACTTCTCAGGTTGAGAAGACCAGAACACGGGTAGGTATGTACACGTACCCCTTAACCGCAAGGCCGGGACGTCGGCTAGTAGGTCTTGGTCCCTTCAGGAGCTGTTGTGCCAGTACAGACAGACAGACACTTGCAAACCAAACTACCTAATTATTTGGTGCCCCCGGAATCAATTTTAATTCAATATTAGCAGATATTACTTCGAATGTTAAAGTTTATGTTATAATTGAAGAAACACGAAAACCTATTGGCGAGACATGCCAGCCCCTACATCCTCTACATTCTGCTAATATCAGCGCACATTTTCTTGAGCCCTTGCTTCTCTGGTTGCGAGAGGAGTGGGGAGTTTGGTTATTTTCACGAAAGGAATTTTGTATCAAATGTGTAGTTCGTTTTCCAAAATAGTCTCTATGTTACGTGAGCAAACATTTCTGGTTATCAGATTTTCTCTACAATGCTCGTTCGTATCATTTATTCTTAATTCAACTGATGTTGGCAAAGGAGTGTGAGTACGTTTTCCGGGGCTCAAGAAAACGTGCACGTAGAATACAATCCACCGGAATCAATGAATAATCACTCACAAAAAACCTCTTTCCCTCGCGCGTCAATGCTTCTTCCGAGGAGGCGTTCTGGGCGCGCGCGGGCTGTCGGCGGCGGCGCAGGGTGGCGGGGGCGGGGTGAGGGGGCGGGGGCGGGGGCGGGCGCGATGCAGCGGCGCGGAGGCGCTGCCCGAGCATTATCATTACGATTACACGGCCGCGTGTCGCTTAGGCCGGGACACGAGGTTATTTAGATAAGGGCGGGGCATTAGCATGCGGGTCATTTGGGCGCGCTGTCGCGCTCTGCACACAATGCGTGGCTAATAGGGCGGCCGCGCACGCAGCCGATACGCATCTTTAATTTGGGCCGCCCCGCGTCCCCGCCCCCGCCCCCGCCCCGGCCTCCCGCCCGGCGCAGGTGACAAAAGGCGCGCGGTCGCGACGCTTCCGAGCGGCTCCCGGGCGCCGCCCCCCTCCCTTCCCCCTTGCCCCCCCCCCGCCACGCCAGTGGGCTCGTATCGGCCGCGGAGATGTGTCGGATGCTCAGAGAGCCGAAGAGGTTATGTCGTCCACGAATACGGAACCCGTGGTTTCTCCGATGAACACCAGGCGAATGCCGGAGCAGTACCCTACCAAACGGGCCACGGACCGCTCGCGATCTGTCCTTCCCCTTCCTTGTCCTATCCTCTCCCCTTACACACACACTTACACTAACATGCACTACACTACTACACATTCCGGGAGACCGGTTGGGAGCTTAGAGCTTGTCTCGGCTGCGGCGGTGCCCCGTTGGTGGGAGAGTTCTGGTTAGGGGGAAACCCCACTAGCCGACGGTAGGTCGGCGCCGGATCTCGCCATCCACCGGGGGAAGATCACCGCCATCTACCGAGAAAAAACATGCACTTCACTAACGGGACTAATGACCGAAGCAGTTGACGCGCCCGGAAACACGAAAAAAGCAATCAATCAATCAAAATACGGAACCAGACAAACCAGCAAACGGAAACAAATACGGAAAATTGGGAAAAATAACCCAAAAAAGTATTTGATTTCCTGCAGTGACGTGGGCGTTTTTTACATAACTGCACATGATGTGCACTTAATCAGACAGTAGTTCAATTTAATATTTCCATTTTTTTCATAAAAGAAATACGTTGATGCGAACTCTGCTTGTGTTGTTAGGAATTATACTTTTTTCTGAGTGAATATATGTTGAGTATGAGTGTATATAATGATATAAGAGATTTCATCTTTGAAAGGAAAATGCAGTATTGCTTAAGTGAAATTGTCTCTACATGTCCTAATAAAGAAGGGATCGGGATAATACAATAATAATCCACATTTCGTTCTTCCCATTACAAATCTTTGAATTTCTACAATTTGTAGTATGTAGCAGGACATGTACATACAAATCGTTAAATGACTGCACTTACAGAAATTCACGTTTCCTGTAGATAACAAAAATTACATAAACGAGAGTTATCACTAGATTACCCCCAACTTTTTAACACGTTTTTTGATCATAAATCCACTTGAAATGTGGAGCACCTCCCTCTCTATAAGAGCCAATAATTTCAATTTCGCCCCGAATGTTAGATTGTGTTTTTGACTCCTGAATGCGTCATGTAATTGAAATAACGCAAAAGCCCTGCAACACAAAAGGGAAGTTTTCCTTTCCGACAGTGCATCTTCTCTTCTCCCGACCGCCCTTCCACGGGGGGGGGGGGGCGACTAGGAAAGGGATTCGAGGCTGCTGTGGTTAACTGATTCCCCATGCTGGGCATCCTATGTGTTTTATGCAGTCGTCCCCAGGAGTATAAAATTGACTCCGATACTGGATACAGGAAACTTCGTTTAACGTCTGAGGGGAAGGTATCCGAAGGAAGCTAATTGTTATGAACAGATCAAGGCTGTGAATCTACATTTTAGTGCTTGTTAATGTTGAATGCATTGATATTATCAACCGCATTTGTAATTAAAAAATGTATTTATACGCAGCATAATTAAAGTTTTCTGTATAATAGTGATTATGCAATTAGGCGTTCATTGATTCATATTCAATTTGAATTACCACAAGATCTCGTGTGAAACTACTGATATATTAGAGCTCGAAATTATTTTCACCAGAGTCAGCTGTAATATAAATATTAAGCATTGAAATACACCGCTGGAATACTACGAGACGCTCATTCGACTCTCAGGATGGGCAGATGTTGGTTCATTGTCTTTCGCGAGTGTTGCGTCTCTGAGGGCCTTACTTTCTGTTGAACCCAGATGCGACTAACCCGAAGAGTGTTAGTGGGAGATTCGAGGACCATCTCATTTGTGTTCAGATGGTTACTGGGATCGGATGGAAAAAGACCTAAGAGAACAATATATGCACTGTGAAGGTAGAGTGAAGATAAGAGCGCCGAAATTGCTTCGCTTTCAAACGACATGAGATTAAATAAATGAATTCCTAATAATCACTTGACGATTCCTTATTATATTACCAAAACCCTTTTTACGCAATTAGCGTAAAAAAGTGTTAATTTATAATGGCTCTCTAGGGGGTAATCAATTTCGCTTATAAAGGTTTTGTGGCTCGTTATTAAGCAGCAAACTTATTTCAACGAGATATTAATAACATAAACATTTATTTTATTCTCATCGCGCTCACTACTAAAGTATTATGGGTCTTTTAAATTCAATCTATTATACAGAATAATTAATGCTATCTTCCCCTGAATAATAATCCTTAAAATACGTGTGAAGGGGAACCGTTGGGAAAACAAAAATTAAATAAAAAACAACTATCTTGTAGTCGAGTGTTATTGATATGTGCAATATCATCTGTGACATTGTGGAATTATGAACAAGGAACGGTTTCCTGTGAGTCAATGTTCAGTGTTGATGTTTTAATCTACTACCAAATAATTATAGTCTGAAGAGTTGAGTTCAGGAGATGATTGTTATCAAGCGCTTCGGAAGTTGTAAATTGATTTCCTTCCTTTTTTTGTGAATTCAAACTATAAAATAATCGTAATGCTAAATATAATGTAACAAATAATACAGTGAATTTAATTATTTTCAGGGACTGCGCTTATTGGTGAGTCAGTTCATGAAGCAATCAGCACGTTTGCGCAGGTAAGACGTGTGCCGTCAATTTTATAAAAACATACATTTGTAACTATCGCTTTTATAAATTAATGTTAATAGTTTGAAGTGTTGATGGTGTACACAGATTTATATCAATTTTCTTGTGAGTTTAAAGAAACTATTTTAAGTGACATAATTAGGTAACGCTGATATATATGGTGAGAGGTCAGGAGATGAAAAACGACGAAGAAAACGGAAACCGCCTTCCATCTTTAATACTCCAGCAGATGCAGGAGCATCTCAACGTGAATCGAAGACTCGACAAAGTCTGTACTCTGTATCCATCATGATTTTTGAAGTAGAGAGAGTTAATCATTAGCCGTGACACCCAAGAAAGTTGGCTATAATTTCTGTGAACTATGCTCGATAATTTCGGAATGTCAGCTGTACACCAATCTGTAATTGTTGAAGAATATGTCATAATTATTTACTCATTAAATATAGTTCGTCCTAACCGAAAAATCAAATATTTTTATTCGATTTTGCTAACTCAGTTACTATCGTGATTCTCGTTTTATAAATGATCAAACACAGTGTGATGTGCAAACGGGGGGAAAGTGCAAATCCAGGCACGTACAGAGGCAAGGAAGTCGCCCGAGCAGAGGGCGAGTGCTGGTGTGGCAATCCCCCTGGGGGAAGGCGGACGGCGCGGCGGGGGGTTTGGCGCAGCATCGGCGCGGGCGCAGAGGGCGCTGCAGGTGCGGACGAGGCCGCGGCGCCGCGCTGGGAACGGCGCCCGCATCGCATTTCATCGCGCTCGCAGCCAGCGTCCGACGCGGCGGCCGGGGCGGGGCGGGGCGGGGCGGGGCGGGGCGGGGCGGGGAGGGGCGGGGCGGGGCGGGGCGGGGCGGGGCGGGCGGGGCTGGGAACGGGCGCGGCGTAATGGCTACGGGCGTCGACGGCGGGGCGGGGGCGGAGGCGGGGGCGGGCCGCAACCCTGGAGATGGGCTGCAGATTGGGCCGACGCGTAAACAGGGTTTGTTCTCAGGGCCCGGCCGGCAGCGCCGTCGCCGCGGCTATCTGATGCTCACTTCCTCCGGGGCGGCCGCCCGCGTGTAATCAAAATGTAAACCTGGCGACTCCCTCCGCGGCCCGCGCTGCGGGGGGGCGCCTCGCCCTAGCTCCATCCCCTGACCCGCCACACCCCGCCCTCCACTGGTGTAGTTCCCTCCTCTACCCGCGTTCCCGCCCCCTCTTCCCCGCCACTCCCCGTTTCAACTCGGCCACCTTCCGCCCCCTCCCCGTCTCTGCCTCCGCCCCAGTCCTAGGTCCGTGCCCCGCCCCGCCCCCACCTCACCCGAGTCCATCACGCACAGACGCAGTTCCCACCCCTGATCCAGCCCCACCACTTCCCCGTCCCTATTCCTGCCCCCATCCCACCTCTACGTATAGATTTAGATTTATTATAGATTTATTACTAATTCTGCAAATAAGTTCCAGAACTTGGTGGCAGAATACACTAACTAAACATTACAGAACTTAACAACTATACAAAATTTTACAAATTTTACACACTTTACAATTTAACATAAACATTTCACCGTGCAAGCTTCCATAGCACTCCACTTCACTTCACTTCACTTCACTTCACTTCACTTCACTTCACTTCACTTCACTTCACTTCACTTCACCTCGCCTCGTCTCACCTTACCATACTGCCAATCACTTTTGCCAATCACGTTTTAATGTGATTCTGACACACTCGTTTCCCTCAACTTCACATCACTGCACTACACGCCACTGCACATAATAATAATAATAATAATAATAATAATAATAATAATAGTAATAATAATAGTAATAATAATAATGTTATAATAATAATAGTTATAATATAACGTACTTTACATAGGAAATAATAAGACACATATAAACATCTAGGAATTTAATTTATTTTTAAATTTGCTGACATCATGAGGAAAGGGATCAAAGATTGTCACAGGCAAGCCGTTTCAGTCTCTAATAGTTCGATTCGCGAATGAATATTTCCCAACGTCCGTTTTCTGAATTCTTGTCTGAAATTTGTGCATGTGATCCGCTCTGCCGAAATATGTAGGTTTCCCTAATCGACTTTGAATCCCCGTCCCCGCCCCCACCCTTATCTCCCCGCCCCCGCCCCTGCCGACGTCCCACTCCGTCGCCCACTACTGAAATGTGCCGGAAGTCACGCATTCCAAAAAGGAACCTATTAGTGCGTTTACAGGTTTCGAAGTAAACGTTCGCAAGTTGACACCGTTTTCTACATGTTCACAAAACAGGCCGGTAGGGCCTCCTAACAACCTGACCCGGATTTAGAACACCAAAGCACTGTATGTGCATGAAAATGATGTGTTAGAGCTTACCAGGTATCCAAGATAAAACACTATTAAAACCAAAAAACACAAATCTAAAATTATAACATCAATTGTAATTTATGGTTGACAGCATAGCCCATTTCGCTCCAGATAGTCCTATACCAAATCGTATTCATTTTCAGTAACAAGATAAAGGTTTCATTCCGTCATTCCTTGCCGCAGAGTAAAGGAACGTCTCCTTAGTGCAGCGTTATTTGTTACACCGGCACCTCATCACTCGTACAAAATGTAAAATTTGATATACCGCGAATGGTGAGTCGATATGCCACATTTTCGATGAAAGAGATATAATGCTTTTTAAGACAATGTACAACCGAACCCATCTATTGTTTAAATTATCATGAAATATAAATAACTGAATATTTTTATATTTACTAGGCACTTAAAAAACTAAACGTGCAGTTGACCAAAACCACAAAAAAATTATTGTCTACAAGTAGCACACACGTTACTAAAATAACAAATAAAATATTCACATCTAACACTGCAATAAATTAAATATTTAAACAAAATCTGTCTTTACAAATACTGCAATAACATAGTATATAGGGATTCACTTATTTACTTACCAATAATTTCAAAAAAGTTGCTGTTTCATAACGAAGCATATGTTTAGCACATATTTAATGTCGCGTGGCCTCTTCATTGGAGACTTGCTGCCTAGAGATGTCAGCGCTGACGCAAGCTATTACGTACTGAGTGTGAGAATTCAGTCGATACGCGTAGTATGAGAAAAGCCTGAAAACACCATCAAATATTTTACATTTCCAGCCCAATCGAAACGGTTCATTGACTTTGTATTTTTTTCGAGTTCCCTCGTAATTAACAAAAACACAGACACCCCTCACATAGCTTGAAACTGAATAACGTTGTTTCAGTTTCTGGGCGCATTGGAAACGTAATAATCTTATAGATATTTAATTATGAATGTTATATTTTTCATGTGTTTGATTTAGAATCACAGGAAAATATTGGAATTCTTCTGGCCATTTTGTCCGCGTGACCTCAACCACTGTGGGTGATGTCTCGATGTGTGCCGCCCCCATCCCCGCGACCAAGCGCTCTGCCCGAAGTCCCACCTCCCTCTCTCCTTCGATCAATCGTTGCAGAGGCAGAGCATTGTCGTTGTATCTGCAGCCACTCTAACCGCGACGTTAGATTCCAACCTGACGGTGGCGTATTCTCGACACGTGCCTAGATCGATTGAGCCACAGTGGGAGGTGGATCAGGGCATCAACTGATGTCACTGCAGTCCCTCTGACCGGGAGGTCCTAGATTCGAGTCGCAACTGTAGCAGGATTCTCGACACTAGCTTTTCAGCTACATCGAATTCAATTACTGTCCGGAGGAGAATTCAAGCGCACGGCTGTTCTGATCGGTAGTTTTCCATGGTTTCCGATCAACACTAGGCGAATGTCAGAATAGTACCCTAATAAATGGGCCACAGACTGCGCGCGATCTTTTCTACCTCTTTCTTGTCCTATTCTATCCCTTACACACACTTACACTAACATGCACCACACTACCACACATGCCCGAAGACCGTCGAGAGCTCAGAGCTTGTCCCGTCTGGGGCGGTGCCTCGCTGGTGGGAGATATCTGGTAGAGGAAAACCCCGCTAGCTGACGATATGTCGGCGCCGGACCTCGCCATTCAGTGGGGGAAGAACACCGCCACCTCCCGAGAGATAAAAAATGTACTACACTTAAGGGACTTATTACCCTGGTAGTTGACGCGCCCAGAATCACTAACAGTCAATCAATCAGTTGAATGCAGCCGCTATCTGGAAAATTCTAGCATTCTCTTGCTCTGATCGGTACTTTCAGTGGTTTCTTTGATCAATACCAGGCGAATGCCGGAGCAGTACCCTAAGAAACGGGCCAATGACTTGACACTCCTCACTCTTCCTCGTTCCCACTTCCCACACATGTATTGCTGTATGTCGAGGTAAAAAGACCAAAGCGGACATAAATTAAACAGGCATTTAATATAATCAATAATTAATTTAATTGACCGAGTCGTAATGGGACGAGACTAACATCTACCTCTAATCGGATCAATATGAGGAAACTCTAAGGATAATATAGGAAAAGAAGACTCCCGTAAATCTCTATAGATGACGTTATACATATGATAACTCAAAGCAAATACAATGATAACAACAAGCTTTATTAACAATAATTTAATTAAAAAATTACAAAAACTATTTAAGTTTTAGATAGGTACTCAGGCCAAATGCTTGTTGAAAGGGAATTGTACAGAACTACAGAAAATACAGAGGTCAGAGCAGGTTTACCACTTTACGAGCTGAAGAAAAAGAACATGTCATTTCTAACAATACAAACTTGAAAGGGTTCTTATCTTAAGTTCCAAGAAACTCCTAATTAAATGGGTTTTGAATTAATATCATTCAGTTATACATAATAATTGAAGTGCCAGTAAATAGCTCTTATATAACCCCGGATTTCGCTCTTTATCAAAAAGTTTACTGGAAATTACCAGTTTCGAAGTTAAATTACTTGTTCACCTTGCTAATAACAAATGCGCCAGTGCGCCGTAACAAAATAATTCAGCTCTTAAATAATGTGAGAGCGTGTGATAACCCTTGCTCCTAAAAAATGATGGCCGTATGCCGTAAATGCAGCAAGGTTCAGCAAAAACAGCGATTCAGCTGTTTGCTGCGGGACCGAAGACGCGTCAGAGAGACCACTGAAAAAGGTCAGTGCGGGCCTCGCGCCCTTTTACGTGGCAGGCTCAGCAAGCGATCCATCTGCCGTGAAAAGAAAGTCCAGAAAAGACCGGAACTTCAAAAATCTGCTACAGTTTTCACAAGAAACATTAGAAAACGTGCATCAAAAATATGTGGCAGAGCTGCAACTTGTGGCAGGAGCCCACGAAAAATGAAGCTACAAGAAATATGAAGGGTCGCGGGTTCGAGTCCCGCCTTGGGCATGGCTATTTGTCCCTTGACTTTGTGTGTGTGTTGTCGCGGAGAGCCTCGCGTTCTGCTGACCCCAGATCAGAGGAGCCCGCAAGTGTTTGTCTAGTGTATGGTCGAATATGCGTCCCTTCGGGACGTAAAGGGCAACCGGCTGTCGGCTGGATACAAGCCCTAGGGGGGAAAAAAATGAAGTTTAGAGGTGATAAATTAACAAAAAATTGCAAAGTGAACATTCAATAATCATAAATAATCAATCAACAATGAGTGAATCTATTGTACAATACCTGCTCCGATCTGCGGAGCGTTAAAATTTAAATTTATTTACAAGCTATTTACACTATTGGCACGATTTTTAATAGTAGTTTATGCAATTAGTTTATAATGTTAAGCTTTATTGCATGAGTACATGTTTTGAAAACGAGCGACGTTAGGAGCGAGTTTTCAAATTTGTACGAATGCAATAAAGCAACATTATAAACGAGTTGCATACGCTATTTTTTTGTATAACAGCATTATAAATTTACAAGAGAATCAAACTTAATTTCGCGAAACAACTTTCTTCTGACGTCTCGGGTGCTTGACATCTGTTCGAGAAAACAGTGGTCGGCTGTTCCATGTGCCGCTACCACCCCAAGATTCTCTCTTCGCGATTGGCTGAATGTGTGATGACGCAATCATTCGTGCCGTAAAACCTAATACGTCATCATTTGTGCTGTAAAAGGCCCTTTTATGAACGATTTCTTGCAACAGAAAACCTCGTTTATAATGCTGGTATACAAAAAATATATTTAAGTATAGTTTTGTAATATTTTCGTAGTTTGAAAGACTGAAACACGAAATTACTTGTATGATTTGACTGTATAATTGAAAAATACAATCAATTATTAAAAATTATTAATAAATACAAACCCTATACAAACGGCATATAAAATGCCGGGCAGCGCTCCTGGTTGCTCCGTCAGTTACGAAATGTTGAGAGAAAGAAACACTGTTAGCGAATAGAGGGTCACTCAGGATGGAAACTATAGAGAAAAAGTACCAGCCTAAAGAGCTGAAACAACCAGGAGCGACTAGCAAAGCATTTCGTAGCTTCGTTTTCACATCCATTATATAGTTTTTTATGTAAAATATCCCTACGCGGGATTATTTCGTCTGAGCGCTGAGAGGCAAGCGGTAACAATATAAATTAATATTAGAAAAAGCGCTTCTGGTAGCAAGTTACGTTATTAGGTAGATTATATTGTTTCCTTAACTAAGTATAGATGCAGGAATGGACTGTTGTTGATAACAGGCTGCTATATAGTAGCAACTTATGGTTCCTTATCATACCAGTTTACAAGGAGTTAACAATGTTTTGTTTACAAACAAGGTGTTCCATGTTATTACCTTAATAAATACAATATGCAGAGTACAAAACAGAATAAATGGAGATTTTATAAACAGAATTACCTTGTGAATAAAAGGAAGTATCATTAATTTAATTACTAATTAAAGAAAGAGATGTAATAAATAAAAATAAACAGTGAATCAAAATAAAAATGTTGAGAGAAAGAAACACTGTTAGCGAATAGAGGGTCACTCAGGATGGAAACTATAGAGAAAAAGTACCAGCCTAAAGAGCTGAAACAACCAGGAGCGACTAGCAAAGCATTTCGTAGCTTCGTTTTCACATCCATTATATAGTTTTTTATGTAAAATATCCCTACGCGGGATTATTTCGTCTGAGCGCTGAGAGGCAAGCGGTAACAATATAAATTAATATTAGAAAAAGCGCTTCTGGTAGCAAGTTACGTTATTAGGTAGATTATATTGTTTCCTTAACTAAGTATAGATGCAGGAATGGACTGTTGTTGATAACAGGCTGCTATATAGTAGCAACTTATGGTTCCTTATCATACCAGTTTACAAGGAGTTAACAATGTTTTGTTTACAAACAAGGTGTTCCATGTTATTACCTTAATAAATACAATATGCAGAGTACAAAACAGAATAAATGGAGATTTTATAAACAGAATTACCTTGTGAATAAAAGGAAGTATCATTAATTTAATTACTAATTAAAGAAAGAGATGTAATAAATAAAAATAAACAGTGAATCAAAATAAAAATAAAATTAATAATACAAATTCTTCATTTAATTAACACCTTGTCAAGTCCATGACTTATATCTTAGATCTGAGATATAACATGTATGGAGACCAGTCAGGTGTTTAGAGCTTGTCACGACTGGGGCGGTGCCCGATGGTGGGAAATTCCTGGATGGGGAAACCCTCCGCAAGCCGACGTAGATATCGGCGCTGGATATAGTTGAGTTAACACCGCCATCTCTCGCGATAAATCATGCACTACTCTTACGGAACTAATTACCATAGCAGTTTCGCCCGGACGCATCAAACAATCTGTTCACCTATAAGCTACAGTGTTTGCTATCCCAGTCGGCAACTCCTCAACCAGTCACCACCGTCGCTCAGCATATCCATCGCCTTATCAACGGTTTAGCGTCACCAGCGCCAAATTGTAGACGATTACGATTCAAAAACAGATTACCAGGGAGTGCTCTCTAATATACCCAATATATGAAAAAATATTTGAGGGGACGCGCTTCTCCCGTCAGTGACACCCATTGTTTGCTCCCTGATTGGCGCGAGCTCCAGCACCAGCTCTGGCATATCTCCTCCCCATCAGCATTAGCGCCTATACAATCATCTGTGAATTCATCGTCACCACCGTTGACAACACCAGAATTTCCATCATCTTCGCTTGCATCTCGCCTTCACCTGCACCTTTTTCGCCGCCTAATTCATCGTTGCCAGCCCCACCACAGTACCTATCACCGCCAGATTCCAATTGCCACTAGCATAATCACGAACATCACTGTCGCCATAGTTTCCAGCAACGCCACCATTGTCACAGTTTGGAGACTTGATATTCGCTACGGGATCTATGCTGTGAGCGAAAATTTGTGGAGTGCGATCTAGATTGACTTCTGGTTTGAAGCGCAGTCTTGATCTGTAAACACACATTAGGGAATCTGCGCGGAAGTGCGCCGGGGATTTGTGAGCTACTGAAGGCGACCTAATTTTCATTCAACAACAAATTTATTTGTGCTACAATGTCCAAAATAAACTCTGAAATACCAAACAAAATCTCCTTAGTAATTATTTTAATGTCTTGATTATTGTCTATAAGTGAGTTCTTTTCCATAATTTCAAACACTTTAAATTGGATGCACTAAAGTTTTCACTGAATGTTTTTATTTGCAGCTACCTTAGCGACGCTTACTCCTGTTAATTGATGCAAACAGCAGAAAATTACTCTGGTACATTTTTGCCTCGGTGCGTTGGAGAAATAATCGGTTGCTAATGAAATAAAGAAACGTAAATGGGTTTGAACAGAATCAGCACTACCAGCGATAAAAATACCGCTTCCATTTCCAGAATTTGCGACTCACACAGAGCGTATCATTAGTCTCGTTTCCACTGCACTCACGTCATTGCGTAAGTGCTGGATGGCGCGGGGTGGGGCACGGGGGCGAGGCACGGGGTGGGACACGGGGCGGGGCACGGGCCGGGATGCGGACCGGGGCGCGTGGCGGGGCGCGTGGCGGGTCGCGTGGCGGGTCGCGTGGCGGGTCGCGTGGCGGGGCGC
>BLKR01010217.1:0-64647 GCA_011170035.1 Teleogryllus occipitalis
CTGTCACCTGATGAATATGATCACTACGTCGAGTGTTATAGTTATAGACATCGGCGTTTTCTGAAAACATATTCTCGTCCTTATCCAAGGCATTTTTGACAAAACCACTGATTCGTAAATCAACAGACAAGGTAATGGATTAATTCCTAGATTAATAAAGAGAGGTGTAATTTGTTAAATTTAATTTGTTTAATAAACCAGACTACTGTATTCTTCAATGTAATAATAATAATAATAATAATAATAATAATAATAATAATAATAATAATTTTATTAGTAGAGAAGTACAGACCACAATACAAAATATGTATTGAAATACTTAATTTATGTATTACATTTAAGCGTTGCAATTGACATATATGTAATTTATGTTATAAATTTATACATTGTTGTTCAGTATACGTCACTCGCAAGCTGTCTTTTTTCTTTCCATTAATTCTTTTCGTTACCCTACTCATTTTCTTTCTATTACTTTGAGAATATGAAACGGTGCTTTTCACAATCAACTCGTTTGTTCGCCATATTTGTCTTCTACTGTACCAAATGTTTACTGCAATTTTTTCGCAATATTTTGTAGTTCGTTTTATGTTCTTTTGAATATGTGTATGTGTGTGTGTGTGTCCGTCACCTTTCCCAATAAACCCACGTAATGGGTAATTTCATAAAACGGAGTTACTAATGATACCGAATGTGAGATTGGGCCACGGAGTCTTCTCTGCCTCAGCACGTTGCGTGCAGAGTACTGTGCCCGAGGAGTTACTTGACGAGCAACTGAAAATGTCATATGTGTAACTGGGTTTCAGGAATGTTTCTCTTATATGTTCATTGGCACTCTGACCATTTTCGACCCTTCTACCTCCCCACAAAGTTTTCTATATTTCTCCTGAGAGAATCTGGATATTGTTTACTTGTAGGCCAAATCTGTATGTGTAATTTTATGTGTATCTTCGCAAAATATCAGTGTATCTCTTATGTAAATGGCTATCTATAAGTCGATTATGTATAACAAGCATATCCGTGTGAGAACTCTCGCAAGTTAAACCCCGCCCTAATTTTTCCGCTAAGGGTATCGTGAAATTGAAACATATGAACATATGGTCCGTTTACATCATAGTTCCCTTTACAATTAGGTACACAGCACTTGTAGACCACGGCAACACGTGAAATGAATGGTTGCACTCCACACATTAGAAACAATCATCGGTATCAAGCACCTATTAATAATACTTCTAGATGTTGCTGCGAGAGGGAACCTCGAATTAATACTTATGCAAATAAACCTCGTCAATCTGCACAAATCACGGTATACACAAAAAGCGTAAATATAAGATGCAATGCTCAAAGAATATTCTCTGATGTCTTTCATATTTTAAACAGGAAATCGCTTATGTTGCTGATTGTTTGGCGTTTAAATGTTCTTTAAATTATATTCCGTGCATGAAGTTCATTGTTACGTACTTATGTGTATGTACGTGTACATGTATGTGTCGTGGGTCTTATTCAGGAGATAGATCCCTCAAATTTATGCCATTAATGATGTTCCTATACGTTTTTCTGCATTCTCTTTCATAGTTTAATCGTCTTCATAATAAAATACTGAGATTCCTCATCCTCTTGTTCGTGGCAAACTCCTTGGCTGCTTCTCTAAAATTCTAAAGCTGACTTTGGGCGTTGCAGTGACAGCATTTTCTCCCTTCAGGAATGTAAAGAAAGCGACTGTTTCTATAAATCGCCTGTATAAATGAATAATTTGTTTTCCCTCGGATTATCGATGATGGAATTGGTAGTCCTGCATCTGGAAATAAGTCCTATAAGATCCTTTCTCAGAGGCGCCCGCAAGTGTTTGTCTAGTGTATGGTCGAATATGCGTCCCTTCGGGACGTAAAGGGCAACCGGCTGTCGGCTGGATAAAAGCCCTAGGAAAAAAAAAGATCCTTTCTATTTGCTGAATATTGCCAGGAACAAATCTCCGAAATTGTAAATGGGTACATAGCGGATTTTGTGATGATTACGTGTGACGTGTTAAACAAGTATAAATTTGAAATGATAAGCGTGTCAGCGTATCAACCTTTTTTAAAACTTTCTGGTCAGGACAAACAGGTGATCAAATTACACATTTCCCAAACATTCCTTTTCGCAAAGAGAGAAGGAAACCCAACGAAAAACGAAAGGCAAAACGAAATGAAACGAGAGGAGAGAGGAAACGCAACGCAAGGCGAGTGGGCCGGCCGAGTGCGGGCGGGGCGGGGCGGGGAGCGGGCCTGGGGGCGAGCCCCGGGGCGTATTGATCGGCGGCTCCCTCACGCGGCGCCCCCTTCCTGTGGTCCCCCTTTTCCCGGACCCTCGCCCCCCCCGGCCCCCGAACCCCAACCCCGCTCCCCGCCCTCGCGCGCCCCCTCCCCGTCGAATCGGGCGTGCACCGCCTCGCCTCCCCAGCGCCACCGCCACCACCCGCGCCCGCTGTGTCAACACTGGAGCATCGCGCCCCGCGCCGCGCCGCCTCGCCCGGCCTCGCGCCTGGCCGCTTCTCTGGGGCGCGGGCGGCCGCGGACGCGCAGGTGGCCCGGGGGCATACCTGCCGCCCCGCCCCGCCCACCTCCCACCGCCCAGTCACCCCCCCCCGCCCGCCCGCCCGCGGCCCCGGCAGCACAAAAGCGAAAGCTCACACAGCGGCCGCGCAAAATGTTGACGTAATTTAGTGGTGGAAGCATCGGAATCTCCAATAGGAATTTCATTTACTATCTCAAATTATGGAAAACACTGCTAAATTGCACATTGATTCTCCTTTGCCGCCCCGTGGACGCACGCCAGCCGCCGAAAGTGTCGAAATTCATCGCAGTTATGAAGCGTGTTTATTCACTTTTTCATAATCATTCAAGACCTTTTCTAAACTTACGGCACTAAAACAAGACATGTCAGCCAAACTTTGAACACGTTTCTCGCAACATAATTCACGGTAACGTTTTGTTCGTAACCGATAACACCTCAGTTACATTTATTATTGATCTCTTATCGGTTGCATATACAACAATGCTTCATCAGCATAATAGAGTACATGTAGCCAAGTTGTTGATCAATATTTCACTAGTAATACTTGCTTACCGGTAAGAAACCACTATATTTTGTGCGACTTCCGATTGATTTTTTCGTGTTTCCGGGCGCGTCAACTGCTTTGGTCATTAGACCCGTTAGTGTAGTGCATGTTATTTTCTCGTGAGATGGCGGTGATCATCCCCCGCTGGATGGCGAGATCCGGCGCCGACCTACCGTCGGCTAGTGGGGTTTCCTCCTAACCAGGATTCTCCCACCAAAGGGGCACCGCCCCAGCCGGGACAAGCTCTAAGTTCCCGACCGATCTCCCGGAATATGTGGTAGTGTAGTGCATGTTAGTGTAAGTGATTGTGTAAGGAGAGAGGATAGAACAAGGAAGAGGAAGGACAGATCGCGCGCGGTCCGTGGCCCGTTTGGTAGGGTACTGCTCCGGCATTCGCCTGGTGTTGATCGGAGAAACCACGGAAAACTACCGATCAGAGTAGCCTACCGCTAGGACCGCTCCAGACAGCGACTGAATTCGACCTAGCTGGAAAGCTAGGTCGAAAATCCTGCCTCCGCACGGTGGTGCATTTTCCCGAAATCCTGGCCAAAACCTCAAAAATGAAATCGCGTTTACTGAACTTTTCCACATACTACGGCACACTGTATACTTGGGAGCATCTGTTTTTCTGCCCACTTCGTGTCTCTGGGTCAATTCCCCTGGCACCAGTAGCCACCCGAACTTACCCTTCGCGGCGTTCGGTAGACCTGCAGTGCGAGATTAACATAGAGTGACCGTCTTTATTTGTAAGTGGTGACCACACAAAGTTGTGCAGAGAAAACTGGCAGTATGGATTCTCTTCCTGAAGGTTTGTAGAGTATTTTTATGTTTGTTTTATAATGCATTAATGCATAATACCGACGTGGGATGAAATATTAACATGCATGAAATTCATACAATAATTTTAATTACTCGTAAGTTGACGTAGGCTAAAAGTTACCAATTTCGCGGAATTCCGCGATGTTTCTAATTTCATTCACTAGATGAATCTATCCTCTTTCGAATCCAGTTATAAAATCATGCCCCAACTTGCCCCATTAGTAAATACAAAGAATTAACTTTTTTCGAGCATGCGTGACCGCCGAATATTACTCGTCGAGATCCGTCCTGAGAACGGGAACTGCTTTTACAACGCTGTTTCTAGGGGAAAACTTTTATTCTTTTTACTGAAATAACAAATTTACTCAATATTATAAACAAAAAAGGAGTATTTTTAATTTTTGTAATAGATTATGACTATTCACTAATATTACATGAACGTATTTACGTACATATTACATCTTCTGGACTGGATTACACACATTTTATTTCTTCAAAAATTGTACATAAAGTAATATTTACATAATATGTGGCATCAAAACTCGTCCTCAGGAAGGGTGTGCGCTCGATAAGGGTCAAATACGTACGTGATATCAAAGAAACTCATCGTAACACTTTTTAAATTTTTAAAAATTAAATCAAAAATTCAATTGATCGGAAAGTAATATTTGTTTACTTAACTCGTAAGTTACATACCAACAATTATTTCTATTTCATTGTTATTGTTACAAAATTAGTATTATATTGTTTTTAATGAAATAATACTCTAACTACAGTTTCAATATGGACAAGAAACACATTCAAATGCAATTCAAATAAAAAAGAGTCTGAATGTAGAGCTTTCCAAACAAGATAATGTTAATAGCAACGATAGTAATTCAACAAGGCGCTTTTTTGAGAAGTCTAAAGATTCATCAGAAATAACAGGGAAAGATGAGGGTTTAATTAAGAGATTTAGAACAATTTTATTGACAATGTCCAGTGGATACGTCATCAGCATTACTTTTTATAGTAATATGCACTGGAATTTGCCAAGAAATGTGTTTCCAAATATTCATGGTTTTGGAATTACAAACCGAAATTTGATTTTGGAGGGTACTTTATATAAATTCTCAAAAACGTTTTGAATTTTTTTTCAAAAATTGCACCAATTTTTTTATTATACATACGTATATACGAGGTAATATACGTATTAATATACATACTATAGTGAAAGTTATGTAACGCTGTGGAAAATCGATTTCGAGATTTCAACGGAAATACACGTTTTGGGGTCCCCTGATACCGAAAAAGTTTTTTTCCTCAAAACGTCCGACCGTCCGTCGGTCTGTGAACACTACTAGCGCCTAAACCACACGTACGATCTTTTCCAAATTGAAAAAAACCCCTCTCCATCTGGCTCTAGTTGAAGCTTTGAAGTTTTGAAAAACATTATTTTTTCAACATTCAAATTTGGGGGTACTTTACATGAAGTTCCCGGAACATTTTCAAAATTTTCTCAAAAAGGCTCCAAATTTTTTGTTTAAAATTTTGGTAGATGTAGTACCAAATGTACCCTATCCGATTACATAAACGCTATATTGCTCTATCCTTTTGTTTTTAAAAAAATTACAAAAATGTATTTTTTGACTTGTCTGTCATGTCGGTAATATTTACATTAGAGGCGATTTCTTCTCATTATATTTATGAGTATATGTGCTTTAAATAATGTCAAATAAAGTTTCTGGAAAACTGAACAGTTTTTTCATATACCTCAATAACTGTTGACTCACTGTCATTTCATAGACCTTAATAAATATGAGAAATCCAATTTTGGTGTGACGTTAAATGTTGACATTAAATGTTGAATGTGTCCTTTACCTTGCCGTTTCATACGTATATTTCATTTTCCACCCGTGTTCGATGTATCACAAAAAGAAGTTTCAATGACATATGCCCGAACGTTTTACAATTAGTCTTAGTAAATTACACACATACCACGTTTTGTTGCAGAATTACTCCTTGTTCACACAAATCTTAGAAAAAAGAAATCTTCAGGAGCCCGAGTTTAAAGGTAAATAGTGCATAGTTTCACGCCACGGGTGACACGCAATCCTTTGAACCGCATCCATTGAGATATATCAATGGCATGCCTTCCACTAGGGACCGTAACATTGCCACCACTTGTAAGCAGTGGTGTGGTAGGAAATTCTCGATGAAAAACAGTCCGTGAAATGTTTTGACAAATTGAGAAAAGGGGACAAAATGGGACAAGCAGAAAAATGGGACAGGAAACAAACGGAAAAGTGGTTCAAAAGGGGCAAGTGGGACTAATGGGACATGGGGGACAAAATAGACGAAATGGGACAAAAAGGACAAAGGGGCAAATAGGAAAAGAAGGACATATTTATCCAAAAATGTCTGCGCCCTGGTAAAATCTAAAAGCCAGAAAGCGTTGTTTAGATGGTTGGTTGCTAAGGAGCTAAGCGCGTGTCTGCCGACGTAAATAACAAAAACACGTTGATCCATTGCTGGAACAAAGTATGGAACTTCTAAGGACGTACGTTTCGAACGTAGTGCGCAGGAAGGTCGTCTATCGATTGATGGCGAGCTGCGGCTCGACGCGACTCTCTCGAAAGTGATAAGAGGCTGCCCTTCGGCCCAAAAGAGGAGAAGGAATGAGTGGCCAAGGGACACTAGCAGGGAGCGGCACTGGCGCCATCGGGAGTGGCAAAGAACAACAATATGTTTGGTGGCAAAAAAGAGAATTAAAATCAGAGACTTTAATCTCTAATGCTGAAGCGGCTTGATTCTTTTGAAATACTAATGACAATGATTGGACTTGTTCCTGAGCGGGGATTGTTTGTGGTATTCTCGAATTATTGGATATCCATTTACAAATGAAAAATCATCATTTTGCAGAAGACTGAGATTCTTTCTCGCAGTAGACACATGACATTGAGGATATCATCACCCTCGCTCAGATAATAAAAATTGAAAATCATTTTTTTTAAATCGAGTGAAACCTTTCCTACTTCATTTCGAACAACAAAGTGAAACAGCGAATAGCTTAGTTCGGAGCATAAACATCTCCGTTTTACAGTATTCAAAGCTTTGAATGGGCTGGGATTTGGATGACCTCCAATTCACAAGTTGGAAAACTCTGCGCCGGTGTATCACATTTATTTGTCGATAAAATTTTCTAGTGTAATGTTTGTGAACGCGTAATCTAAGAATTTTCCGCATATCGGACTGGCATTTGGGTCCTACTAATTAATGACTCCATGTTAGAAGTGACTTCGTATTACGATTTAGACAAAATTGTTTATAACAGGACATCTTACGGCATAGACAATGACGTATTTGCCAATTATGGCAAGAATTATTGAATCATGACAAATTTAGCCCATCGCAGCAAGAGTACCGTGGGGAGATAGCGGTGAACGAAACAGCCAACCACCGTTTTTTCGCACAAATGTCAAATACTCGTGACGTCACAATAGTTTCCCAAAATAAACGCAGATTCTCTTATAAATTTATAATGCTGTTTTACAGAAAATAGTGTATCCAACTCGTTTAGAATGTTGCTTTATTGCATTCGTATATATTTGAAAGCTGGCCCCTAAAGTCGCTCGTTTACAAAACATTTATTCATACTTTAAACCTGAACATTATAAACTAGTTGCATAAACTAATATTTTTGCACTGCGACGTCACCACGAAAAAGTCCTTTACGCCCGGTGACGAGGCGGTTTGCCGAGGAGAAAGACTAACGTAACGCACGCATAGCGGCACGTAGAAACCCACATTTTTATCCGGACGCAGAAAAAGTAATTTTACAAATGATTGCAGAAAGAGTTTCGTCACGACCTTGTAAGAAACAGTTTGGTTCTGACTCAAAATGTTATTTAAAAAATCAACTGGTTTCGAATTTCGCAACTCCACCCAGCTTGCGTACCCAACGAAACGTATTTTCTGCATTTTAAATTTTTAGTTCATTTTGCTAATTAAAAAACAGTATTGTATTAAAAATGATTTTATACATACAAACATGTTGTAGAAAATATTTTGTTTCAAATTTGAATTTTAAAATAATATTTTTCAGGGTTTTATTTATATCACTCTGCTATTTGTTACTAATATTATTAAAACATACTAAAATATTCATTAATTGTCACATTCTTGTCGAAAAGGTTTAAAACGCAATACATGTAATATTTTGCTTGGATATCGCCACATTTATCAACGGCCGGTCGCCTCGAGTGTGGTATTCATCTGTGCATAAAACTGTGGTTTCCTTCAAGGATTTGTTCGGGCTAGTTTATTCTCTTCTTTTTTATTTCGTAAAAATAGTAAAAACTGTATGTGATACACGAGAGAGAAATACAATCTGCGCACGTTTCTGGATCTCCGAATTCCCCACCCACCCTTTTATTTTCATTTATTTACTTATTAACAGTAATTTATCAAAAACCTTTAAATCGAGTGTGTGACGTTCCATTGGGAGGCATGTATTCTGTGCGCGTTTTCGTAAAAACTGATATCCTATCCTAACTCGTATGCAAGTATAATTATCAATACAGATGGAAACAAGAATTTTTGACATGTATTATTAAAAAACATTCCTTCCCCAGTAATAAAAACTTCTTACAACGGCATGTAAGCTATAGATTTGGCCCTTAACCCTCATTGTTCCCTTGGTAAAGGAATCTATTTAGTGCCTCGAGAACATTGAGAAAGAAAATTTCAATAACTGCATTTCCCATTGAACTCTAGAAAATGTGCACAGATAGTGATGTTACATTTATGTCTAGAAGGAAATCAAGGGAAAAACCTGATGAAGATGGAAATCGTTGATCCCGAAGTTGAGATACAATTTATTTTTACACTAGTGACCACTGTTGGTGTTAACGTTATGGTAACTGAAGATGAAACGATATGCTGGTGATAAGGTTTTTTTTTTAAATTTATTTCTATCTGCTCGACCAGATGGTCATACAGAGTTGTGAATACACATACATAATTCTTGGAAAACTTCCTAAGTTGATTGTCTTAGTGAGGTGTTAAACCACAAAGAAAGACATAAATTTTATGTTTTATGGTGAGGTGAGAAAGGAAGATAGTTTGAGATTGATATTGTTAAGGTTTGGAGGGGGTGTTAAATAAAATATTATGAGAGTACATGTGGGGAGATTTGAATCAGGGGGGTCTGAAAATATCTTTGGGAAAACGAGATTTTATTCTGTTTGGAGTATTGCCTTGTTGGCCAAGGTGAAAAAAGGAAGTGCTTGGGCAAGATGGAAGAAGTGTATAAAATTTAGAGGATAAGCTTATTAAATAGTCTGAGATGTAAGGCATTTGAAGTTCACGATGAATTTGACTGTTAGGAATAAACCAGGGTGCGTTAAGAAGTCTGCGAAGGCATTTATTTTGAAAAACTTGAATTTTGTTAGTATTGCTAGGAGCAGTGTTTAACCAGGCAGGGCATGCATATGTTAGTGTGGGTCTTATAATACTTTTATATAGTAGTAATTTGGTTTCAAGTTTTAGTGAAGATGTCGGATTTATGAGTGGATACAATTTAGAAGCTTTTGCTGTAGCTTTTTGTATGTTAGATTTGATGTGATCTTTCCAGGTTAGTCGTCTATCAATTAATATTCCTAGGTATTTGGCAGGGGTAGAGTTGTTTAGCCAGGATAGTTGAGTGTTATTGATAGTCAATGGAGGTGGATTTGTTGGTTTTCTGAGAGTAAAGATTTTTGCTTGAGTTTTTGCTGGATTGATTTTTAATCGCCATTTATAAAACCAAGTATTTAAACTATGAAGAAAATGATTGGATTTGATCAGACGCTAAAAGTATGTCTTCGTGAGAAGAATAGACTACCGTGTCATCTGCAAATAGGGATATGTTGGCATCAGGCATAGTAGGATGGTCTGAGGTGTAGATGTTGAATAATGTGGGAGCAAGAACTGAGCCTTGAGGAACGCCTGCAAGTATATTATGAGTATTTGAAAAGGTCTGATTGACTTTAACTTGGAAAGTTCGGTTTCTTAGATAGCTGGAGATGATTTTATAGAGGAATTCTGGGGTACCTAATTGCTGAAGTTTGAATAGAAGTCCATTGTGCCATATGCTGTCAAAGGCTTTAGTAATGTCAAGGAAGGCTGCAATTGTATGTTTTTTTGTGTGAAAACTATTTGCTATGTGTTCTATAAGTCTGAGTAGTGGGTGGGTTGTTGAGTGATTGGGTTTGAAGCCGAATTGAGTTTTGGGTATGGTATTGCTGGCATTAAGAAAGTTAATAAGGCGGTTTAATATTAGTTTTTCAAAGATTTTTGCTAGAGAGGGGAGTAAGCTGATAGGTCTATAATTGGTGGGATCGTTAGGATTGGTTTTAGGTTTAATAAAGGGAAGTATAACTACATGTTTCCACATTTGTGGAGGTGATAAGGGGTGAAAGGACAACCATTACCCCCGGTGGGACTCGAACCGCGGCTCTTTGGTCCGAGAGCGCTACGACACTACTGTCTTAGCGATCTCGGCCACCGGATCGCCTAGATACGAAAAAAATGGTAAAATGGTAAAAATGATAAATGGCAAATGGTAAAAGTGCATTACTATCGTTGTTAAACAAAATATTATTTCTTTTTTGGTATTCAGGATACGAATATCTTTATAATATATTATCTTATATTATTTCCTATTTGATATTCAGGGATTTTACTTGGCACTTCAACTTGTAACGATTGTAATCGTTTAATGTCGTCTGGCAGTGTGTTGTAAAAGGAGAAAGTAAACACATTCACACATGACAACAAACTTCGTAGCCATATGTTGAGAAATGTTTGAGCTTCTGTGGGCGGGGTCGCTAAGGAGATCCTCGCCAAGGGAACACACCTCCGATTCAGACCTGGGACTCGCAACGCACTCCCTGCCGGGCAACAACAGCAACAATATAAACGTCTGTCGCCGCTATCCGACTACTTACTTGTTTACTTGAAAAATAGAAAAGCAATGATTGGATGAACATTGAATTTTGACTGAAGAGTGCACACATTTGATTGTGTTATTCTGCCTCTCCTCTTATCGCGCATAGGACTGGATTCTCGTACTTAGTCTGCACTGTGTACGACGCAGTTGATGCCATGCGTAAACAAGGCTCCAAGGAAGAAGTAGCCGGCCATGGAACATTTGCTATTCACGTGTTGCGTTATAAAACAGTATTTTTTATATATGACTGTCAGTAAAATTTCTGTATTATTACGATATCCATGAATTTGTGTTTGTTACAATATTTAATTTGTTATAGTATAATATGAGAGTTTATTCGTAGTTCTTGAGCAGTGTGCGTGCTTCATTTAGGAGAAGCCCGTTTGTGTGGTTAGGTTCGGTAGCAGTTCTACTGCTGCTGGGCACTAGTAAACTATATCTTTCATGGCAAGAAAAATCGTGCGCTACTTTTAGTGATAAAAAGTGTGTCACTTTGACAAACTGACTGGTTTCTAATATTTAAAAAAATATACGTTGAAATTTCTCTTTCAAATTGAACATTCATCTTTAATTTACATCCTTCAAAAACTTGATCTGCTACTGCTGATACTGTCATTCACAGTATCTACTGTTGAAAGAATTGTAAGGTTATACATACGGATCATCCTAGCTCCGATGAAATAAAATGGACTCTAAAATATCTTAGTTAAAACTTACTGCGCCTATTTCAGCATTTTTTTGTTGATGTGCGAGACCAAGTAGAGGAAGCCAAGACAACAATTATATTAACAAGATAAATATGAAATTAATTATTTTATTTTGTGGTGTTTGTTAAGAACATAGTATCCCAAAAATATTACTTTTTGATCTGAAACTATCACTCTATTTCAAGAACTATAGTATTTCGTTTGATATTGTCACTATATCGCTAATAACAGCACATTCTTTTCTATTGCATAGGTCTACAGCCTGCTATCTGTCAATAAGTTTTTCTGTCCAAAGATCGGCACTTTTCCCTGCAGAATTATATGTATCTCTTTGTACGAAATACATGAGTTACATACGTTTTATAAAGATTACAATTACAAATGCAACGTACGTGCATACATTTAAGAGGGAAAGTGAGACGTTGAAAATTTTTCGGCCTGAAAGCCTTTCCACATGGATTTGTACATGATTTAAATTCAAAATGTTGGTGACGTCACTTATTTTCGTATTTAATGGTGTTCATTTGAGAAAATTGCGCATAATTGCAGCACGCTTCTGAGCCGTGTTTTGGACCGCACTCTGAATACTTTTGCATGCGCAATCTGTCGACAGCAAAATGAGCGAGTGAGAGGCAAAGCAGCCAGTCGTGGATATTTCCTCATCCGATAGTTCAGCCTCGATGTCGTGTGGGAAGAGTCTCAACTGCCAGTCACGCTTCGCGAAACCTCTCCAGCGCAGAAGTCCGGCATTTCACCGCCATTTCAACTTTTATTTCTTCAGATGGATTTGGCATTTATTAATATTAAGTAACCATTACGGAAATGCAGCGAACTTGTCCATTTGTAACCGTTTGGGCAGCCCTGCCCGCGGGCAGGCGTGGAGGCGTACGACGCGATTCGGCGCCGCCCCCGCCTCATTCATTCCCTCGTCAGCTGCGTCGCTCTGGCCGCCCCGCCTGCCCTCGACCTCGCGCCTTCCCCAGCGCCTCTTCCGGGAATATCGCCGCTCAGCGCAAGAGGACAGCGCGGGGCGGGGGGGAGCGAGTGCCATCGATCCGCGCTCAACTGCGCTGGCCCAGGCTACCAGCATGCGCCCGGGGACCGTCAACGGCCCAGCGCATACCAGCCGCAAGCCCAGCTCTTTCCAGCCCGGACCAGCCCACACCAGCCCCCAGCCCAGTTCTTCCCAGCAGCGCCCAGCCCACACCTGCCTCCAACCTAGCTCTTCCCAGCCCGGCCTAGCCCATACCAGCCGCAAGCCCAGCTCTTTCCAGCCCGGGCCAGCCCACACCAGCCCCCAGCCCAGTTCTTCCCAGCAGCGCCCAGTCCACACCTGCCTCCAACCTAGCTCTTCCCAGCCCGGCCTAGCCCATACCAGCCGCAAGCCCAGCTCCTCCCAGTCCGGCCCAGTGCATACCCGCCCCAGCCCAGCTCTTCCCAGCCAGACCCATCCCATACCAGCCCTCAGCTCAGCTCCTCCCAGCCCGGTCCATCCCATACCAGCCCCCAGCCCATAACAACCCCAAGCCCAGCTCCTCCCAGCACGGTCCAGCCCATACCACTCCCAAGCACATCCCTGACCTAGCTCAGACCTAGCCCATCCTGCCCAGCCCAGCGCAGACACCAAGTCACCCAGCACTGACCAGCTCAGCGCAGCCCGCAAAGCAGCAATAATTTATACTTTCCTTTACACTTATTTATTTATTATAATCTAGGTTAAATTCCCCTTTGTTCAAGAAATGTTTTGTGATATTCTCCCCATTAATAATGGACGTTCAGTTATTCATGAAATAATTATAGGCGTTGTCATTGCCAAGAATATTTATTTCAAGAGCAGCTTTCGATGGCTTAGCCATCGTCATCAGTTTCCTGTTCTTTGGAAGCCACAAACTGACAAAGTAGTTCCAAAAAATAGCCGTGCTTTTCTTTCAAGATTCCGTTCTCATACTCATACGAGAGAGCGATCGACAAGAAGAGCCGGAGCATGTCACCTTTGTGGTAGATATAAGAACAATAAAACCGTTGTGACATGCTGCAAGTGTGGAAAGCACGTTTGCAAGAATCGCAGCGTTCATCACATGCTGTCACGCGTGTGCTCTAACCCATTCTGTGGGAACGATGGATCTGATTCTTATTGATATTGTTTTTTTTCTTTTAGTGTTTAGATATGTACGTTGCCTTATAAAATAAAACGTTTAAAAACATAAATGAAGGACACTTTCTTCATACTTGCTAATAAAGCTAAGAAGTGCGGACGTGAAAACGGAAGAAGGAAATCGCAGTGTGGAGTGGCGGCCGGTGGGTCAACTTGCAATTTGAATCCAAGCCGAGTGTCGGGTGGCGGTGGGCCAACAGATTGACCGCCGCCCACGCACATGTGGTCCGCGAGCGGAAGAGGGGCAGGGCAGGGCCATCTGGTGCTGGACACGCACCCCGAGGCGCACGCGCACGCAGGCGGTCGAGAGGGCGCGGATGCGCTCGCAGCGCTGGAAGCCATTGGCGCAGCGCGCTCTTTTATATCCAAGCATGCTTTTCACTTATCTATAGACTTAAAAAAATAAGGTATTCTGTCATGGCTTCGTTTAGAGCTTCTACAGAACCGATAGTAGTATTTTTTCTTTCAAATGAAAGAATGTGATCCCTAGATGTGCTATCAGATATTGTTTGTGTTGATTCACCAACATTTACGGTGTAAATTAATTAATTAAATCATTCTTTAATAGTACGCTTATCAATAGTCAATTGTTTTCTTCTAAAGGGTGATTGTTTCAAAATCGATATATATATATATATATATATATATATATATATATATATATATATGAGTCGATAGATGTCCACGCTGCTTCATGGTGGCGCTGCGTGATGTTTTGTTTTGATTGTTGAGATTTGTTTACAATTCGTCAAGGTTTTGTTTCAGTGTAATAATTGCATTGTGGCGTAGACAGTTCGCATGTATTTGCGTTTGTGGTGTATTTTGTAGAGAACATTCGGACAGTGGTTTTTGATCGGTTGTACTGAAGTAGTGAAGTTGTTCACAGGTTATGTCGAATTCCGAGTCGTTGCCCACGCGCCTCAAACGACGCAAACGTACATTAACTGGACGCAGGGAAAGAGAAAGTCAGCGTAAGTGTCGTGATAGTGAGTCCATTTCGTTTTCTGCGTGGTCGTTGACTATGAAATGTCAGTTTTGTTCTGCTTTGTACTTCCCATGTCAAAGAAATTCTACAAACGAGTTTACTCTGCGTTGCTTAAATGGGAAAATAAGTTTATCTTCAAGCTGAAGAAATGAAAGTTGTTTATAGGAGATGATGACACATCAAAAAACTTTAGAAATAATATCCGTCAGTATAATAGTATTTTGTGTCATTTGGCGCCGATATTTTATTGCCACCTGGTCATGGGCCATACGTGTTCAAAATTTTGGGAACTCCACATCACAGAATATCTTCGTTATACCCTGAAGATCCAAACAATGCAACATATCGTGAACATTAGTCTGCGCACAGTATTTTACATTTATCTCACCGTCACTGTCTCCCACCGTCAAATTTTGACGGATTTTCACTAGTTATTGATAAAAGAAACAACATTCGAATAATGCAATGGATTGCAGTTGAATTCTGTGGGGTGTTAGTGGAACTTATTCAAATAGCCGTTCTCCATGTACTCGGAATAGTAAGTCGATTCCTTCCCGTTATACGCGATAAGGAATAAAGGCCAAAATCATATGTTCATTTCTCATTAGCAAGTTCAGCGTGTAACAAAAGAAAATGTACATACCGCACTCACCACAATGAGAACTGACGCTGGAAGTGTTGTCCCCTTCACGTGTTTCCCAGCGATCTGTTTGCTGCCAACATCATTGGCATTTTTAATAGGAGGCCCTGACTCGGCTGAGCGCGGAAAGACACACGTGTCGCACTATACTTCTTCTCCATACGTAATACACAGTGTTTAACTTTTTTGGCCCTAAGTACATAAATATGGTGAAGGGCTGGATTTAAGTGTTGTGGGGGCTTCCATGCACAAAATGGTGTTGCTCCCCCGTCAAAATAGCTCATCTGTATTAAATAACAAACTTATCTTAATACAAGTACTTCCTAAAGTAAATATTGCACGCAACATTGCGTGAAAAATACTAAAAGTTTCAAAAAATGTACTTGATCTTAGTGAAAGAACTAATTATGGACAACAAATTTTATTTGAAGGAAAAATCCCTATCTTCAATTCTGTAATTGTAGGAAGACGCCGAAAAAAATCAAATTTTTGCAATTATTCAGAGTTCACGGTGAAAATCGGACCTCTGCCAACTTTGTAGGTGTATTTAACTCTATTCTTACAAGAAATTGAAAGAAAAAATTTGGAACCATTCTTGAGAAAATTTTGAAAATGCCCGGGGGCTTCATTTAAATTATCCCCAAATTTTGAAGAAAGTTTTTCAAAATCGCAACGCCTGGAGTCGACGCAAATCGACCGGGTAGTATCCATTTCGGAAAAAATGGTACGTATGGTTTAGGCGCTAGAGGCGTTCAAAAAATTTAAAGGTATTTTCAATGTGATGTTTGTTGTTAAGAATTTGTGGGAGAGTGATAGGTAGTGTATATTTTTTTCGTATGTCTTTGTAAATGGATCAGAAGAATAATATGTATGGTATAGAGAGGGCAGACTGCCATTGGTCTCAATGTTTTTGCATTTCTTTTGTTAGTTAATGCTGGTGAATAAGTTTGGAATGGCCAGTTTCTAAATGGGTGAGCAAAGTTTTATATTTTCTCTTGTGGAAGTAAGAAAGGTGGTCACCGAAAATACTTTTAGTTATTAGTTGAGTGAAAAATCCGCCGCACCCCCCCCTGCCTGCTCTTCGTCCGCCTTGCACCGCCCCCACCCCCGACCCGCTTGGTCAACAAAACTCATTCAAACGCTATGAACAATTTTTCACAACATATTAGCACTTAGCACTGTCATGATTTTTGTATGTAACTGAGTCATGGTTTCTATGTTAAGGGTCGGAAATAAGGAACGCCTTTTTCGATGCCAGGGACCCATAAGACGTGTTTTCTTTCGAAATGTCGCCAAATCTTTGCTGTAACATTAGATAAAATCATATTACGTCTATGAGGAATAAAATAATAAGTAACTTGGAAAAACATGTGGAAATGGAAAAAATCCTACGTGACGGAAGGTGTATCTTTATACACAGTATTGAGTAGTATGATTACGTAAATAAATCAACGCTCTCGTTTGTCGTATAGGCCCAATTTGATTAAAAAAGTGAGGGTAATTCTTCGAACTCATCATTGGCAATGTTCATGTCATAAATTCTGGATTAGGTTTGTATTTAAAGAAGGAATATAATCTTGATTTATACATACAAATTTGTATCCAATAATATGTTTATCCAAAACTTAAGATTTGTTTTTTTTTCTGGAGAACGCAAATTTTCGTACTTACCTGCCTTCGTTTAAGCCAAGAACTAACACACTTGATTGCAGTTTCAGCATCTCAAGTTTATTATTGAAATTATAAAACAACGATTCCGTAAAATCAAGAAAATACCTCAAAGATTAGTCATATTGCAACTTCAAATTAGTGGTATTAATACAGCACGTACTTTCTCGTCCGTATTTTCATAATAAACTACGCGAAAAGTACTCAAATTTCCCAAAAATTGTACATGACCTTATATATCAAAATCTGTCTTTGAGGAACAGATTTCATAAAGGAAAAAATCTCTTATCTTTAATATTTTAGTTGAAGGAAGATCAGTTTTTAACTTTTGAAATTTTCGAAAAATGAGAATTTTTAACGAAAATTAGAGCTGTACCATTCTCTTAAACGTTTTTGCAGTATCCAACAACAAAATTTAATCAAAAACAACGGAGCCATTTTTTTGAAAATTTGGAAAATGTCCCAGATGCTTCATGTAATGTACCCCCCAAAATTAAAATATCGGTATCAAATTCCAAGGGCCGCGACATCTGCCAGATTAGACTGAACGGTTTAGCCGCTAGCGTTTTTAGGCAGACGTTTTGCCGTCATTTGATTTTTCGGCATCAATGACCCACAAAACACGAATTCTGACTACACTACGAAATAGAGGGCTTTTTTCTAAATTTTGCAACTGGATTTATCCACTTTTTCGCAACCAGGGTCCTGTAATGAGAGATTTTCTGCCAAAAATTCGCCGTTTTTTCGCACAGCATTACATAAATTTCTCTCTACTCCGAGGCGAGAAAAAAATAAAATAAAAAACAACTAAGACTATCAGTTGCACATATTATTCTGTCTTGTGTCAAGTATGAATGCATTAAAATTATATTTTTTAATCCAAATGAAATAGAGAAAATCCTGTATCCGATCCCTTTTCGGAACCAGTTTGTCCAATTTTGCAAAACAAAGTAATGTTTGAAATATAATATTGTGGTAAGACCACTCATGACTCTCGAGATTATATGTTCTGACCCGGTCCTGACGATCCTATATGATTATGTTCTGTAAGATAAATAATATGTGATGCTATACTTATTTATGATATATATGTAAGAATATACATATGTTAATATAAAGATAGATGAAATCATAATTGTGTGTAAACAGCTACTATAAATCTTTGGAGTCGCTAATAACCATGGTTGATGAAGCCAATAAAAATAAAGAGAAAAAATCTAAAGGCTGGAACGCTCAAAGTCGTTCAGTGTGGGAGGGACTAAACCTAATAAAATATTTACTGACAATTACCGAACGTTTAGTAGTGCTATCACATACACTACTTCAAGGTAGTAGGTATTAGATAATAACAAGAATACATAAAAATATTTAATTAAATCAGTCTTTTCAATAACTATGAATCTTTTGGGGCTTAACGCATTAAAAATTGCAGTCTTCTAGCTGTGTCGTAGCCAGTAGAGCACTGAGTATGAGAATTAAGTTCCTACGCGTAGAATGGAAATACGAGAAACAAGACAATCAAATATTTCCATTTTACAGTCAACATGAAAACTGTTTCATTGCTTTTGGTTTGTTGTCGAAATCCTGGGTTTCTAAAAAAAACAATCACATGGCCCGGAAGCTGCATATTTTTCAATTTCTGTGAACATTGGAAATTAACAATGCAAACTATTTACTTACAGCCGTCAAAATGACGCTGAACAAAATCCCACAAAATTATTTTTGAAAAGGTAACCCACACACTGTTTTAGTACAATAAATGAGATACTCTCGTAAAACACTACAATAATCAAATATTAAAAAACTATTCGTGAATACTGGAATAACTTAGAATAGTTTCTATATAGTACAATAGTTCTTTACATAAAAAGAATATAAAAATAGTATCCCACAGGTAAATAGTAAATATTGATTGGCGCACGGCGTCTTCTTTGAAGCTTTTGATTCACATGACTTCAGCAGTCGCGCTCTGAGTACTAAGGTATGAGAATGAAGTTGGCGCAGTATGAGAATTCGCAGAATAACAGTCAAATGTTTGTATTTCTTAGTCAAAATCGAAACTGTTTCATTATTTTCGGATTTTCCCAAGTTCCTCAGTATCGAACACAACCACAAACAATTTTCGTATGTCTGGAGGAAAAATAGTTTCCTTTCAATTTCCGCAAGAATTGAAAATTCGTAACGTACACAACAGATACCGGTAGAATATTCGTTTATGGTAATTGATTTCACTGCGTTGGTACAAATGAGCTCTACGAATCTTGTGGTGGAACGCATGCGGCGTGCGACGGCTGGCAACCGCCCCCGCAGCGCGAAACGGCGCCGCCGCCGCCGCCGCCTCGCAAAGGTCACGTCAGCGCCCGCGGCACTTGGCGCGCGGCGGGGAGCGGATCGATGGCCACGCCCCCTCGCCACGCCGCCACACACCTCGCCACACATTCCCACACGTCACGCCACACACGCCTCCACTCGCGCTTCGCCGCGCACCTCTCCACACGCCCCACCACACACCCACACCCCGCGCCACACACCTCGCCACACGCCTTCTCGTACGCCTCACCATGGACGCTGACACCTCACCACACGCCTTGCCCTATACGCCTCGCCACACCATGGACGCTGACACCTCACCACACGCCTTGCCCTATACGCCTCGCCACACGCCTTCTCACACGCCACACCATGGACGCTGACAGCTCACCACACGCCTTGCCCTATACGCCTCGCCACACCATGGACGCTGACACCTCACCACACGCCTTGCCCTATACGCCTCGCCACACGCCTTCTCACACGCCACACCATGGACGCTGACAGCTCACCACACGCCTTGCCCTATACGCCTCGCCACACGCCTTCTCATACGCCACACCGTACACCCTGACACCTCACCTCATGCCTTGCCATCCGCCTCGCCATATGCCTTCTAATTCGCCCCACCACATACCCAGACACCTCTCCGAGACCCAGACACGCCTTGCCATACGCCTCGCTTCACAACTTCTCATACGCCCCACCACACACACAGACCTTGTGCCTTGTCATACGCATGCCTTGTCATACGCATCGCATGCCTTGTCATACACCACATGCCTTGTCATACGCATCGCCACACACCTCGCCGCACACTTCGCTACACACCTCGCCACATTCCTCGCCACACGCCTCGGGACACGCCTCGCCACACGCCCCGTCACATGCCTTGTCTTACGCCTTGTGACACGCCTCGCCAGTTTGTCGTGGACTCCGGCAATGACGTGATGTGCTACCAGCCTAGGGAGCGCGCGTCTGTGATCCACTAGGTGGACAGACTGCCGGGAGAAGCTGCCTTCTCCTTGGCGGGCTCCGCCAGCCCACTGTGTGCTAGTTGCCATGAGAAGCGGTAGCATCTGTTGTGCAGCACGTCGCCACCCCGCGCCAATAATCGAAGAGGTCCGATTCGTCCCAGAGGAAGGGCATAGAATGGCGTCTGAAACATTGGTAACTGTGCCTAGGTCGCGGAATGTCGCAGGTGCCTAGGACGCGGCGTCTATCGGACAGCCAAGTACTTGACTACAAAAGCCTCATTTTTATAAACTACGGTCCAGTAATTAAAAGAATGTGAAAAAATTCACAAGGGTTCTGAGATGAAGGTTCAAGATTTTTTCGTGCCTGGGTCGGTGTTCTAAAACACAGGAAAATAGGTTTGGCAAATCCGGGTTCAACCTGTTCCCTTTCCACACATGTCCCTCACTTATCCTTCATTTGTGACCGAATTTTCTCATAAACTACCAAAAACTATCGTCTTTCCTTATCGCATGATATTATGCAAAGGATTAGAAAGATTTTAAAAAATAATAATTTGTAACTAAATTCCAAAATCAAAATATTACTGAGTGCTTCAACAATGTATACAAATGTATAATAAACACTAAAATAAATGCACAGAACTGTTGCAGTCATTTTCATAGTATATTTAAATTCAAGGTGATTTAAAGGCGGAAAATGGTTTTTGTTATTTTTTTCTAAAATATTTTTGTATGTGAATTTGGAGCTGAGAAAATATCAAAAAATATTTTTCAGATTGTATAAATTGTCTTCTTATTTATAATATTTTTTCAGTCAGATAAAATAGTGTTAAGGTGCCGAAAAAATTAAAATTAAAATTAAAAAACACGTTTTTGGCTCTAGAGGGGTGTGGGTGGTGGAACGGGTGTCAGGAAACCTTTCAAAAATATTATTTTTATGTTAAAATTATCACATAACACTAATGCGTCATTTGGTTAAGGGGAACTTTTTACCATCTTATCGGGGAGTACCCTTTCCGAATGGGGTGGGAGAGGAAAGCGAGAGAGCAACAGAGGATTTCGGAGAGGAGACTTAAGTAGAGAACTTGATAGAGAAAACTTGAGATAAGACTCCTGAACACTTGGTAGGAGAAACAGTGAGAGACAGACTGGATAGGACGAGCTGGAGGGAGAAAGACTTTATAAGACTAGACTTAGGCAACTCATGGCGGAGTCAACTATCTCCTGACTAGTGACTGTAGACCTGCCGGCCAGTTCCTGCCTAAGCAATCCGACTGTTCAATCGGAATGAAGTCCGTGTGGTGGATCGGTGGGAGCGACGCTCTAAAAGCAATGAAAAGGGCGAGCGAACGCGGACGAGGTGGCGTGTGACGGCTTTGTCTCGCGCATCGGCATCGTCATTCATCGCCATTCATCGTCATCATCATGGTCGCGGACGGCTGCTGATTTCCCAGGCATGCGACGGGAGCACGTGATCCTTCCTGCTGTGTACGAGGTTACTTCAGCCGTGCTTCGTCGGAACTCCACCGCCGGCATTGACCGGTAAAGGCCAGCGGGCGTGCAATTCCCCCGAAATGAGGTAATACGATCATCGCTACCATTATTTCTGTGTACTTGCCCACCTCTATTAAAGTTAAACAACAGTTCCGGACTGGAGATTGTTAAGGAAATAGTAATTTTAAATTGTACTTAAGAGATTTCTATTTGTCAATAAACGTGTACCCGCCACTTAAGACGGGTTACACTTTATAAAATTCCACCTCTGTGTATTATTCAAATAATTAGTAAACGTAATGCATCTCTTCATTTTAGAGCACCCAAACCCTGGGGCTCTCAATTCCGGAGCAGGATGGCAGGTAAGATGCACGCTTGCCGCCCACTAAACAAAGTTAGAGTGTGTGCCTTGTTATGCACCAATTATCGGTGCGCTCCGTGTGTAACTGTAGACCTCCTTCTGCAGTGGCTACTCAACGGATCATTACACAGCATATGTATCTTTTGGTGAAATTATGAACGGTTCTCTAAACTTTGTACATACGCAACAAAAAGAATTCAATAATAAGATGAGCTAATTTTGTTACCAAACATCTTATATGAACATTTCACGAGATATAAATAAAAAGAAAAGAGCGCCCGCCATGCCACATGCGCGTGGCGTAACCGAAGAACAGGGCCAGTGAGACAGCACCATTTCAAGGACGAAACGATGACCACATGAACGAATTGGTGCCATCTGGAGAGTGAGCCACGTCTCCCGGTGTCCGATATTTGCTGCGCAAATTCGGACTTCCTAGGCATTCGAGTAAGTGAAATCTGTCTTCACAGGTCTGTCGTGGTTTCAGAGAAATGGCAGTTCGCTCAGCTTAATGGAGCTTATGAGAATATGAAAATATTGTAAGGGGTTTTCGCAGCAACATGGTGCTTTTTTCCTTGAAGAGTAGAGATTAAAGAAATACTGATTGGTAATATAAACATTTTTATACGATGGTAAAAGAAACATTTTGTATATTTCGTGAGTGGAATCATTGTTTCTGCACATCCAAGAGTGAGTTGTTTTATCTCGACCTCGGACTCACCAAAATCTTCTCAATATTGATCGAACGAAAAACAATCATTACACGTTCAGAGTATGCAACACACAACAGGTTGTGCAGCAATATCTTGCAAATTACTACCCTAACTTTTTTCTTTCTTTTGGATAGAAAATAACTCTTCTACGCCTTACCACACACTGTACACGCATCACCACACCCTCAACGCATACCTCGCTTCACGCTTTGCCACACACCTTGTCACACGCCACCCCGCACACCGCTACACGCCTCGTCACACCTCACCACACGCCTCGTCACACACATCTCGTCACACATCTCGCCACACGCGCGCCACACTCGTTTGGTCAAACGCCTCGCCACAACGTCCCGCCACACGTTTCACCACAAGCCTTAACACATACCATGCTACACCCCTCGCCGCACGTCTTGTCACACACCTCACACGCCGCCACACGCCTCGCCACACGCCTCGCCACACACCTCGTCCCACGCTCGCCCCAGGACTCACCACTCGCTTGGTAACACGCCTCGCCACATACCTCGTCACACACTGCCACACGTCTCGCCTCGCGCTTGGTCACACCCTCGTCACACGCCTCGTCTAACACCTTGCCATATTAACTCGCCACACGCTCTCCCCAAGCTTCGCCACTCGCTTGATCATACGTCTCGCCGCACATAGCCACACACCTCGCCATTTGGCGCCGGCTCTCGGCCCTGTACTCCCAAACCCACCACTCTTTCGTCCCAGCACAATAGCATATTGGAGTGGGAAAAACATGAACATTTCGTCGTGGAAAAAGCCTGGATATCCTTGCGGATACTCAAAAGAGCACAGTGAAAGCGACAGAATTAGCTTATGTATCTTTTGTCGTCCATTAATGAAATACGGAACGGTTTGTTCGAATCATTATAGAAATTTATAATGGAAAATTCTGCCTAGAATACAGAGAAAATTGAAGTCATGTTGGTTTGCTCGTCCATTCATTATAGGTCCTAATACATCTACAACACAGAAAATTTGTGTGGCCTTTATTACTTAAGACGGCTCGTAATTATTATTTGATAATAACATTGATACTTCTTTAACATGTATAAGGGCCGTATTAATAGTCGTCACTTATAATAAGGAAAACCTTAAGGAGTTCCTTATAACGTTTTACAATTCATAGTAGCAACTTATCAACCCACATAAGAAAATCCTTATAGCTATAAAGAAGGTTATAGTTATATGTGAACCCTCTTTTCGCGCATTGAAAATTGTAATTTGAAAGAATGGAAATGGGCGACGATTTCCAAGATTATAAGAATGTTTAGGGTGGCATCTTTCTTTGCAGCCACAAACGATATTTACGTGACATGCAAAACACTTTGAAAATGCACAACGATCAAGAATTTAAGAAAAAATATAATTTTACTAAGACTTTTGTTTTACACTTTTTTGTAACATTTGTGGCCAAAGCCACCTCTAACTAATAGAGTTTTACTGATTTCACCACCATTAAGTCTGTCTAAGATACTACCACTATTTAGGAAACAGTGTAGTTTAGGTTCTCCCGCGGATGCACGCATATGACTAGTTCACGGCCAGTTTAATGGAGCGCTTCTGGCAGGATTCATTTGGCTGTGAAACAGCCTATACGCTGTTGTCACAAGAAACGCTGCAAGCATCGTACTTATTATAAGTATCGTCTATGAATACCAAATGTGCATAAGCATTTCCTTATCAAAACTAACTTCTTATAGTTTAAGTATTTTCGTATCCTACAAATGACGACTATGAATATGGCCCTAAATGTTTCATTGAAAGATCACCACATTAACAGTGACGTTTCGAGAATTTCATTTTATTCCCATCACTCAGCTGTAAAGATAATAAAAAGAGTCAAATCATATGTGAAAATTGACTTGTACGCATGAGAAATCATCAATGGTTCACCTTCATAATTTGTATAAAAGGAATCACAAACACTTGAAGTGTTGAATCGGAGTATAGCGTAGTAAAACAAGGTTTATATCCAGCTATCATGTTGAAAGGTCAACGCGAGTGATAATCTCCAGGCGGCGCTCTCAACGTGGCTGGCGTGTGACTCGTTAAACCGATTTGAAATGCGAACGGAAACAAGCGGGTCAGAGGGGAAATGAAACACGACAATGCAGGGGTGCAGAAAGAGTATACAGCATCAAGAAATCAATTTTTTGAATGAAAAATTTGTTAAAACTGAATCATAAAACTTTGTGAAATTGTTTGACTCTTTTACGTGTTTAAGGATTTAAGTGTTTTCATATGTAGTTTCAAAATTAATGGTGAGTAATATTTGGTATCATGACAAGGAACTCCGATAGTGTCAGAGGCATTTTTGTGTCCTATAGCTATCCGATAATCCGTTAGAGAGTTCTATTGGGAGATTCTATAATGTTCTTATGGAGTTCAGAAATACGTGTTTATAATTTTCTTTTTGTTGGTTCGTTGGTTAGTGATTTCGGGCGCGTCAACAGTTTAGGTCATTGGTCCCGTAAGTGCAGTGCATGTGTTTTCCTCGGGAGATGGCGGTGTTCTTCCCCCGCTGGATGGCGAGATCCGGCACAGATCTACCGCCGACTAGTGGGGTTTCCCCCTAGCCAGGACTCTCCCACCAGCGGGGCACCGCCCCAGCTGGGACAAGCTCTAAACTCCCGACCGGTCTTCCGGGATATGTGGTAGTGTACTGCATGTTAGTGTGTGTGTGTGTGTAAGGGGAGAGGATAGGACAAGGAAGAGGAAGGAAAGATCGCTCGCGGTCCGTGGTCCGTTTGTTAGGGTACTGCTCCAGCATTCGCCTGGTTTTGATCGGAGAAACCACGGAAAACTACCGATCAGAGCAGTCGGCCGCTAGAATTCTCCTGCAGCAGGGACATCAGTTGATGCATTGAGCTACCGCTCCCGGTTTTGGTCTGACCTTTATAAACGTGGTCTCAATCATATTAATTTTGTATACAATATTGGTCGTTCCATGCAAGGGGGCCTTCACGGTGAATAGAGTAGATTGTGAAGAGGAAGAGAAAAAACTCCATAACAAGACATATGCTATGGTGACAAAGTCAAGGGATACCTCCTAAAATCGTGTCGGACCTCCTTTTGCCCGCTTCTATAATCTTTTATAATTGCGAAAGTGTTGCCGGGCAGGATTTTGTGCTCGAACTCATCTCTCTTTTATGTTCGTTCGATAACATGCAGTCCCAACGCATGATTGATACACCTTCTGGTATTACTGGAGGCATGGTATTTGCCGCGTTATTATCTGGCCTTTCTTCATACCCCAAACCCACCATCAAAACCGAAAAAGATTAATTTTCGTTTCGTGAGACCAAAGAAGAGAATTCCAATATTCCTGAGCTTTATTAACATATTCTTTTTGCAAACTTGTCTCAGAGTATGGCTATTCTTGCTTACAAACTGCCTCTTCCTGGGAATTCTTCTACGGTATCCATGACTGTAGAGTATACGGCAGAGAGGCATGTCTCACTTCTTTATCTGCTGCATTTTTCACCCAAATGTGCAATTTTGGTTCTTAATTTAGAATTTGCCTCAGTTTCCCTTCTAGCTTCTTTGAAAGCGTGCACAGAATTCACTCCTCCCCATAGCACGTCGTACACAGTTTTTAACTGTTTTTGACGTAAATAAAATAAAAATAATAGCACGGCACTCTTCCTGCGTGCAACATTTTCTGCTGGTCTCTCCGAAGCAAATTCCTTGTGGAAGCGTTATATTTAAATTTGTTAAAAATTATTGCACCGTTGAATGTGTTTTATTTACCATTTTCCCTATATTTTTTTAACAAATTATTTTTGAGGGCAAGGTTAACGATTACTTCTTTCAAACAAGTACTGAGTTATTTCTGCTTATCCATATTCTAGGAGATGAAACCAGTGTGAAGCACTCAAGGTCACTTGGTCTCAGAATTTTGTACAGACCGTTACTAACATGAAATTGTTTTGAAAATTCTCCATTTATACTAAGGTTTGTACTACGTAACCCAATCGTTCGAACAGAAATTGTGCATCAATTTAGCGAGATTTTTACTTCTGTTACATTTTCTATGCTTGACACCGCGAAAAATAATATCATTTTAGGGTGTGCAATACCGTTCATATATATCTAGGAAGCATACCTAAAATTGTTTTTAAAGCACATCAATACCGAAGAACGAAAAACAGTATTTATCTAAAAAGATATCAGGTGTACGAACAGAAATGGTTCATACTACTGTTTTCTCTGTGTAAGGGCATTAAGGGACATCCTGTATTGTTTATTATACATCGTGGCAAGGGTGCTGTTATTACGTCGGCGAGAGCCACGAGAATATTGAAGCAAAGGATTCGTCAATTTCACAATAATGTTTTTAAAGAAATTGAAACGCCGGCCAGGATAGCCGAGGTCGCTAAGGCTGAAGAGCTAGCTGACTCGTGCCTGAAGACTGGCGGGTTCGTGTTCCGTCCTAGGCATGAATGTTTGCGTGTGTCTGTATGTTTGTAATTATCCATGCATCCTTCATCATCATCATTAGAATGATATACCTCATCCCCCAGGGCTTGGGGTGTAACAACCTTGGGGTGTAAAAATGAATTGAGCATAGAAATGCTGTTCCCCTCCCCCAAAAAACGTCTGGTGCACTTACCTCCTGGGCCTCGGTGGGTATAGTTGTACATTCGCGTGCTCCTTAAACGACGGATTCGCGACCAAAAAAAATCATAGTCTTGATTTCATGGATTCTGCCATATTGGAAGGCCTCCTATCCCTGTATTTTTTCAGAGCTGCCTCTGACGTAAATCAGCTATTACAGTATCTTTCAATCGGAAGGTTGAACGCTACCACAGTGACGTCACTGTAGTGACGTGCAAGGTCCCGATTGGATAGCACCGTAACAGCTGATGAATCGTCAGAGGCAACTCAATAAATCGCAGTATAAACTGTTTCAATTTCATATTTTAAATGCATTTAGTCACTTGGTTTATGTGTGTGTGTAAATCAAGTGGTCAAATGCATTTAAAATACGAGATTGTAACTGAGATACGACAGATAATATTATGTTTTAATGTTTATAAACGGTTTCCCAGACTTTCTTCCTTGTCGGAGAACGTGAATTGAGGCGTAAGCAATGACGCACTGAGTTTGAGAATTCAGTCGCAACTGGCTGTACAAGAACAAGGGGAATGAAAGAATTAATATTTGCATTTGTCAGTCGAAATAGAAACGGATTCACTTTTTGGATTATTTACCAGTTTCTGGGTATCTAAAAAAATCACTAACACCTCTGAAGCGGGTTCGGTGATATAACGGTCAGCGTACCGGACTGTTGTACCCGAGTTTGCGGGTTCAAACCCGATCGAAGCCGTGGATTTTTAAGGGCGAAAAAATCCTTCGTACGCCTTCCTTCGGAGGGGAAGTAAAGCCGGCTGTCCCATGTTAGTAGATTTACTGCATGTAAAAGATCCTCAAGCCTAAAAGAAGCCTCTGAGCAAAATTGAGATTCGCCTGTTTCGTCGCCCAAGATAATACCTCCTTTCTCCGCTAGGTGGTGAAAGGAGCGTAACGAAATTTGCGTGGTTAGACGGAAGAGCGGGCCTGATGGCCCGAGTCTCGCCACGTAAAATAAGGCATTAACTAACATTAACTAACCTCTTGCATGGCCAGAGGCTGTATGGTTTTCCGTCAATTTATGCGTGTGCTGGAAATTAGTAATATGGATTCCATGCAAGAAACAAATCTCTGCACCAGAAATATAAGCCGTGTGATGGTTTTCCTTCGAAGTGCTTGTTAGTTTGACTTCCGTCTCGTTTTCCACTTCTACCCCCTCTCATCTCCCTTTTCTTCCTTCGTGGTACTATGGCATTATTCGAAAGCGTGTTACGTTCTTACTCATTTTCTTATTTAGCTTAAAAACTGTGTGTATCGTGCAATGGGGGAGTGTGCAATCTTTGCACGTCATCTTGACCTCTAGAATTCCTACCCTAGATCTTATAGTAAACTTGAATTACGAACACATGTAGCAATAAGCGTTTTTTGGTAGAAAGATTTGGTAGAAAAAAACAGCTGCCATATAATAAAAACAAAATAATTTTCAAAGTCAATGCAGTTACAGATTTTGACTATTATCTCTTGTCGTGTTCTTTGTGAATGAATTATCTTCCTGCTGCTAGAATTATAATTTGAATAACTATGAATAAAAGGTGGACTACTAAAGTTGAACACAGCGACCACCTTTAAAACTGTTTTGAGAATTGTTTTCTTGCTTGTAGCATTTTTTTGAGACTTTGGAACAACTTCGGTCTTTTAAATTGAATTATTAAACATATTCCACCACCATTCTGAAACGATCAAAGAGACAAATACAGTTTTATAACGATTAAACGATAATATTTGAAAAGAAACTGTAGAAAAAAAACGTTCTACAGCTTCCCAAGAAGCCGGTCTTTTTCGCGTATTTCCGCAAGGGTTTTTTGAAAGGCGAAAAGTACTCGTACATGTTCTTCGCGGGCGTCACTTTGCTCCGTTGGAAGAAATTGAAAATGAAACTTTGTATTTTTTTATTTATTTTACGTCAAAAAACAGTTCAAACTGCGTATGACGTGCTATGGGGAAAATGAATTGTGTGCACTTTTTCAAAATTCTGTGATCCCTACACTAAGTCATATACTACTTAAATTTAAAAAAAACCTCCCATGTAATAAAATCTATTTTCAAGGATAAATAAGCAATAAATTTTGGCTCTTATCCATGTTGTTCTTCGGAATAATACTTCCTGCCGCGACAACATGGAAACGATAATTTGAATAATTGTATTTCCCACTGAATTCTAGAAGACGTGCACAGAAAATGAAGTTACATTTATTGTATTTTCAATGTAAGTAACTTTCTATTTGTTTATTGCTTTCTTGCAAGCATGTCCCTACTTACATGATGTGACAATACTGAATATCTTATATTTAAATAAATTGAATTTCGTTCTGAAATCTGCGTTGTAGAACACCAGTTGGTGCTTGTTTGTGCCGGTCCGGGGCGGAGGGCAATTCGTTCCGCGCAGCTGCCATCGGGGGTGGTCGAAGGGGGGATTGTTTAGCGAAACACCCTTCCGGGTCAACCTCCCCAGGGAATTTCAAGACATGCAGCGACTGCATGGCACCACGGCCCACTCAGGCACTTTATTTACATCCAGTGCAAGCGAGAGCGCCGATGACGGAAATTTCCACTCAAATGAACTGTAAAACGTTCTGAGTAACTGGAGGAGAATTTCGTACGACGCAGGGACCTTCGGCCAATCGCACAACCTTTCGCAAAATTTTGAAAAACCTTCTAGAACTTGTGGGTGAAGAGGATGAGAGGACAGGGACAGGGCGCGAGCTGGCAAGGCCAGCCGGAATCAGAATGGTTCGGGCGAGCTCCCGCTATCAGAATCGTCCGGGCGAGAGCTCGAATTGTCAGAGAAAGACGGGCGAGTGCCCGAGGATCTTGGGACGGGCGAGTGTCCGCTAGAGAGTTAAATCTCGTTTCGGGCGAGTCCCCACAAAGTTTTATTTTATAGTTTGATTGCGACGTGTGGGAAATGCACTCACATCAGTTAGCGTGGCAGCATTTCACGCCTCTTTTAGTTACGCGGCGTGATTTTAATTCTATCGGGAATATTATAAACCGATCTACTGGAGCTGAGCTGACGTGACCTTGTTGCGTCACGCCTAGCGGGGCGGAAGGCGGGAACCATACTGCACTTCGCCAACAAAAGGATCCGGTCATCGGCGACGTGTGGCTCGCCCCTCTCCGAGCCGAAAGGGGACATACCGGAGGTGTGTTCGCCGCAACTCAATGGCGATGTCAGTGGAGCGCCGGACAAAGGCCTTTGTTTGGCCCCTCAGGCACGTTTAATAAAAAAAGGCTCTTCAATAAAAAAGGAAATTGGAATAGTTCTCGAAGAAACATTGGCCGCGAATTGGCTTATTTTGAATTAATGTTTAATTTAATTTTTTGTTGTAATCCTAATTTTTTAATATTTCATTGTGTTGATATTTTTTTATTAGAATTAAGGATTAGGGAAGGGAAAATATTACCGCTGAGCTCATTTGCTATGATGTTTCCTAATTTGGGGATCTCTCTCCGGGAGGTCTTAGGTTCGAGTCCTCACGGCGGCAGAATTTTCGACACTAGCTTTTCAGCTATGTCGAATTCAGTCACTGTCTGGAGGAGAATTCTAGCGGCCGGCTGCTCTGATGGGTAGTTTTCCCTGGTTTCTCCAATCAGCACCAGGCGAATGCCGGAGCAGTACCCTTCCAAACGTGCTACGGACAGCTCGCGATCTGTCCTTCCCCTTCCTTGTCCTATTCTCTCACCTTACACACACACACACTAGCATGCTCTACACTACCACATATAGCGGGAGACCGGTCGGGAGCTTAGAGCTTGTCCCGGCTGGGGCGGTGCCCCGCTGGTGGGAGAGTCCTGGTTAGGGGAAACCCCACTAGCCGACGGTAGGTCTGCGCCGGATCTCGGGGGATCTCCATCCAGCGGGGGAAGATCACCGCCATCTCCCGAGAACAAACCTGCACTACACTAAGGGGACTAATGGCCAAAGCAGTTGACGCACCCGGAAACACGAAAAAATCAATCAATTTATAATTTGGGTATTGCTAATTTTTTTAATTAAATTTTACGTGCTCTTAGAACTGTTTCTTCTCATTTCGTTAAGTAGCAACGGCCATCCACCGCCCCTATTTCAGGCTCTCACCGCTTCCTGAGCTAGCCGGCACCTTGGCTCAGGTAAAAGGAGAGAAATTTATGTTGCAACTGGCTCACCCAAGATGTAGGGGCACAGACATCGGCGTCGCAATGTGTTCATCGGTTTTTTGAATTCACAAGAAGTATGACAAACTCTTTTTTATTAATAACTGAGCAAGGTGATAAAACGTGTTCTTATTCTACAATAAAATGCACTTAGGGGCCAACCAATTAAGGTAATCTTTAATTAATTAAATTATTTCGTTTCTGTATTCTTGGGTTCCTCTTACTTTGATAATTCATCATTTATTTTCTTCTGGAACAGATCTCAAAAATTATTAGGCTTCACTGCCCTTCTACACATATTTAGTGGATCATTAAAACTAGAAAAGAGCGATGTTGTGTACTTGCTGTTTCACAACGCAATATACAAGGATCATTACAAATCTATAAAAGTTAACATTAATCTTATGTTGTTAAATAAAGGTAATTAATCATTATGAGCATGGTGTCGGCAGGCTCCACCTCGGATCACTGAACGTACACTAAGCCGTGTGCAATGTTACGCGCGAGAGCGAGGTCGCAGCCGAGAGGTACAATGAAATCTGTGAGCGCAAGCAGGGTCAGGCCCACTTTCCATACAAGCGAAATCATCTAGGAAGTGAAAAATGCGGAAAAGGAATAATTCAACTCATCAAACGCCAAATATACTTTCTAATAATTACGAATGAGACTCAGTAAAACGTGAAAATATTCGCTTTCTGATTATACTAGTTGACTGACCAATAAATGCATTGCATAACGGAATAGGAACACAAATTTTATTCTCTTGCTACCCGAGAATTAGGTCGTATTTTGGTGTACTTTAGAATAGTGATATACAGGATGAGTCACGTAACTTTAGCACCTCCTGTAACATTTGAACGGTCCAAGTTATTGCAACGCAGTTTTCACGAAAGTAGATGAGGAAATGGGGCTAATTGACACGTGTATTTACTTGTATTTTACCACTTGTATTTTACGAGATATTTTAGGTAACTTTGTTTTTTCAAATGTAACAATACATATTTTTCAGTCTATCACGGCAAGCGTAAAAAGAGGAATTCATTGATATACATATTGTCGTATGTTAGATAAGCATTTTTTTGAGTAATTTTGAGTTTTTGCGTATCATATTTAACGGACATTTTGAATGTAACTGTCCGACACCAAAGGTCACGCATCGCTCGACCACCAAACGCGCGCTCGGAGAAGGGAAAGGATCTTAGTATTTGAAGATACGAAACATATTCCAAATATTCACAAAACTGTTGCAGTTTTTTCCTGAACTCTGCTTGCCATCGTTCCGCAGTTTCAGATTTTTTTTATTAAGGATTTAAAATATGGATTTGTCAGAAGTAGTATGTATTGAAACAAGATTGTTATTTCAACTTCATTTAAAGGGGTGTCATTCCTTAGAATATTAATGGGATCTTGGAAACTAAACACTATAATAATAAATTATAAAGATTGTACAAAGAAAAATGCACATTTTCAGCAAATATTTTTTGTCAATGAGAATATAATAACACATTATGATAAGAAAAAATAAAGGAATATAGTGATAATAACTATCCCAATGTTTCTATCGCTAAGTTATTATTATAAGCTTATTAACATTAAAATTGTTCGCTCGAAATGTGCAATATTCTTTGTACAGTCTTAATTATTTATCCTTATTGTGTTTTGTTTCAAGATCCCATTAATATCCTGCGATGCAAAACCCCGTTAATGTAGTTGAAGTTATAAACAATTTTATTACAATACATACTTGTGAAAAACCTTTATTTTCAATCTTTCAATTCCTTGAATCAACGAAAGACAAAAAATCTGAAAAAGCAGAGGGATGGAAAGCAGAGTTCAGGAGAAAATTGCAACAGTTTTGTGAATATTTGGAATACGTTTGGTATTATGAAATACTACAATCAGCTTCCCTTCCCCGAGTGCGCCTTTGCTGGTGGAGCGCTGCGTGGCCTTGCGTGGCGGGCAGTTACATTCAAAATATCCATTAAACATGAGACGCAAAAAATCAAAATTACTCCAAAAAATGCTTATCTAACATATGACAATATGTATATCATTTAATTCCTCTTTTCACGCTTGTCATGATAGACTGAAAAATATGTATTGTTTCATTTGAAAAAACAAAGTTACCTCAATTATCTCGTAAAATACAAGTTATAAAATATAAATAAATACACTTATCAATTAGCCCCATTCCCTCATCTACTTTCGTGAAAACTTCATTGCAATATCTTGAACCGTTCAAAAGTTACAGGAGGTGCTAGAGTTACGTGACTCACTCTGTATATATAAAATATTTAAAATAGCCTAGTTTAAAACTGTGTTAATGTCTAAAAAGTAAAAATGTTCCAGACAAGAAAACGAATTATGTAATTTCTCTCCCAGCACCGACAACCCTGCGCGCCAACCGTATCCCGATCCCTCAAAGCGTTTCGAAGATTTTGCTGGGGGCAACACCCACTGAGGGGTCCATCTGCATTACCCTCCGAATGCTATTAAAATTGTACCCTTTCAGTAACAGAAAATCAAAATTATCAATAGACTCAGCATTAATAATATTTAAATCCATTATACGACCTTCACTGACCTACGCCTGCCCAATTTGGGGAGGAGTCGCTAAAACCAACCTTCAAAAACCGGAAGTACTGCAAAATAAACTTTTAAGAAATGTTTTAAAAGCTCCGTGATATACAAAAAATGATCAAATTAAAAAAAATAATCTACAGAACCTCTGAAAACTTGGATTTTAAAACTTTCTTCCAATTTCTACTCTTCTCTTTCATCTTGCCCAGCCACTCCTTTGTACACTCTAGGTAAATGTCAATCTTTTTCCACGAATAAAATCAAGATATTCTAAAGACCTACTACATCCTCCTTAATTAGCTGTAACCAGGTTCCAACATTTCTATAGTCAATATTTATGTTTTTAAACCAAATAATGTATGTATTTTTCTGAAGGACCCTTCCTGGATATCCTTAGTTGTTAGATATTTTCTTGTCCTCTGAGCGCAAGGAAACGTACAGGTAGTGAAACAACATTTAATACATCCAGACCGGGACCGGTAGCTCAGTGCATCAACTGATGTCATTGCAGCGCCTCTGACCGGGAGGTCCTAGGTTCGAGTCCTGACGGCGGTAGGATTTTCGACACTAGCGTTTCAGTTAGGTCGAATTCAGTTGCTGTCTGGAGAATTCTAGTGGCCGGCTGCTCTGATCGGTAGTTTTCCGTGATTTCTCCGATCAACACCAGGCGAATGCCTGAGCAGTACCCTAACAAACGGGCCACGGGCCGCGCGCGATCCTTCCTTCCTGTTTCGTGTCCTATCTTCTCTCCTTACACACACACTTACACTAACATGCACTACACTACCACATATTCCGGGAGATGGGTCGGGAGCTTAGAGCTTGTCCCGGCTGGGGCGGTGCCCCGCTGGTGGGAGAGTCCTGATTAAGGGGAAACCCCGCTAGTCGACGGTAGGTCAGCGCTGGATTTCGCCATCCAGCGGGGGAAGATCACCTCCATATCCCCAGAAAAAAACATGTACTACACTTACGGGACTAATGACCAAAGCAGTTGACGCGCCCGGAAACACGAAAAAATCAATCAGTAATACATCCAGAAACACAATAATGTCAGCCTCAGCAAATTTCTGAAAGGATTAAACACACGGGAATACCTTAGAGAGGTAGTAGCTGGTCCTGGACTCAGACATCGGGCCGTTAATTTGCTTCAATTTTTCTTGTAATTCAAAGTGTCAATTGGATTAATTTACTGACATCTCAGACAATCATGATGTTTAATTATGTTATTTTGGTAAGTTTCTCTCATGCATATATTTTGTACTTAAAAAATATGGAGATCGTGTACAGGTGCCCCACCAACTACGGGTCACCGGCATAACTTATAAACGGTTCCCAATTTTGAAATACAATTTTCGCTCAACAATATCGCATCATGGAACACGTAATATGCCGTACAGATAAAGTTTGAATCATTTTTGTTTTTCGAGAAATTTTATTACCTTTGATTTTAAGTAAAAATATATATTTGTTTCAATAGCAATTTATATATCACAAAAAGGAGAAAACAATGGTGTACCTTATGATAATGTTTGATAGTAATGTGAGTATTAAAATATACTTTCTGATATGTGATTTTAAATGAAACGGACAATACTTCCTGTAGCAGCCCTTGCAACTTCTGGGGACGGTGGCCTTCGTACGGGAGGGGGGAGACTGAGAGGGGTGGCAATGGGGGAGCAAGGCATAATTTCAGCAAACCATGGTCTTGTCACACAACAAACTTCAATATTAAGAATAAGAAAGAAAGTTTCTTGCTATGATGCACCAGATCTGAGTTTTTTTTTCTGCAGGTTGAAATTCCAAAGCATTGAACGTACCGTCACAAAATGTGGATGTTTGATTCTGGGTGTTATCTGTCATGTCGTCTTTCGAAAGTACTGTTTCTCCCTCTATGATTCGTGTTCCTCCTTCGCAGTGGTTCTCGCGATCCAAACTCTTCGGTGATAAGAGCAAACAGCCGCTGGCTCATGGATGACCATTAGCGTTCAACGTTCGTTGATTTCAACGGTTTTTTCTATATATAAAGGATTGGTATTTCAGTTCAGTCGTGCTCTATCCGAATAGTTTTGAGGCCCACTGATTTGAATAAGTGATGATTAAAAGATCATTTTACTTCGTAGACCTACTTTTTAAGAAGTCGTTTTCGTCATTTTCTTGGCTAACTCCGATTTACCTAAATTATGCTGAATTAAAAAATATTAATAATTAGTGTAAAATATTTGGAAGAAAGTTCTTGAAATTAGAGGTGTCCGAATAGTTCTGGGAGTATATCTATGTGTACAATACACAGACACTTTGAGAGGACATTGAGCGAGCTATCACAAACCGACTATTCAAGAAGTCTGGAAAACATGCCTTTCGCAGGGCGAGACTTTCAAAGGCGGGGAGTTGAGCGCACCGTAGGGATGGGCGATTTAATCGCGATTAGTACACCGATCGATTATTTTATACGATTAATCGAAAAGTTGCAGTCAATTATTTTTACACCGATTAATGTGCACATCGATTAATTTCTCCGATTTTTGGCTCGATTATTTTAATTCAAGTATTAATTTTCAAGACGAGCAAAATATGAAGGTACATCTCTACTTTTGAACTTTAGCCATGGAATTCCTCGTCTCTACACATTCATGCATGTAGTTTATGTTTCTATTCGATATTATTCATTTAAGGATCTTTTACTGAGATTTATATTAAATCAAAATATTTTTGTAAAAAGTAATTTTATTTATTTTGTCGTTTATTACAAGAAAATAAAAGAATTGGGATTTGTTCGATTAAGTAGTCATATTTCATTTGTGCAAAAACCGTGTGTATTACATTCTTCTGTATTTAATTTTAAAACGTTAACATTATTTTAGTGGGTGAACATGCTTATTTTCTAATTTCATTAAAATAACAACTAAATTTGCCTTGAACACAAAGTTTAATAAATCAAAGTTAATAAAGCAGAAAGTTGAGAATGATTCACATTATGGTGATATATTTTCTTAAAATAAGTTAAGTTACTAAACGATTCTTTAATTTACAAATTAAAAAAATTACGATTTTATGCATTTTACGCATTATTTAAAACATTGAAAAATTAATCGATTGTATAAGATTAATCGATGAATTCGGAACGATTATTCGATGCATATTAATCTAATAAAAATAATCGATTACATATTAATCGATAATTTTTAATAATCGCCCATCCCTAACGAATAGCCCGTAGCCCGGCGAGTGACGGCCTGTCGCACGGTGGTGCATATTCCCGAAATCCTGGCCAAATTCTCAAAAATGAAATCGCGTTTACTGAACTTTTGCAAATACTACGATACACTGTATACTTGGGGGCATCTGTTTCTGCCCACTTCGTGCCTCTGGGTCAATTCCCCTGGCACCAGTAGTCACCCGAACTTACCCTTCGTAGCGTTCGGTATATCCGTAGTGCCTGAGTATCACAGAAAGACCGTCTTTGTAAGTGGTGGCCATACAAAGTTGGGTAGAGAAAGCTGGTAGTATGGATTCTCTTCCTGAAGGTTTGTAGAGTATTTTCATGTATGTTTTTAATCCATTAATGCATAATACCGACGTAGGATTAAATATTAAAATGCATGAAATTCATACAATAATTTTAATTACTCCTAAGTTAACGTCAATTTTGTGAATTGATCAAATTTAACCAAGTTTATATAGAAAAATATATACTTACATTTCACAGAATTAAGCAGTGCATTATTCCGGAATTATGTTCCCAGCTCTCTTACATTCTAAAGATAATCCAAAATAATTTTGGTTGTCGTCAAAAAAATACGTTAGCTCTCAGAGGTTTTGGCCAGGAAATCGTCCAAATGCACCACTGTGCGTCGGCGGAATAGAATTTTCCGCGATCGCGGTACACTAATAAAACAGTCGCACTGTGCAATCGAGAACTTGGTTACTTCATTTTTGGCGTTGAAGCCTCCGCTTGGCTACCCGTGTCCCTGGGGATTGGCCGTGAAAAGTGCTCCGTTTCATTGGGAGGCGGTTTGGGCCACGGCCGAGTGTGCAGCCATTTCCTTTCGAGTTGAGCCCGTGCGTTATAACACGTGCGCCGTGTTTATTCTTGGAGGCAGAAGAACACGACCTCATAAGTGACAGGATGTCGCTGTATTCTGCCACCGGCAACATCAGCCCAATTGTAGACTAATGTTTCTGACAATAACAAAACTCAGTATCGAGAGGTAATTAGGGGAAAAATGTTTTGTCTTTAATGTTGTCTTTAATGAGAGAAATTTTCTCAGATGACAGACTGTAGGAGAGTTGGAAGGGAAGGATGTTGGTGCCGCGTGGCCTCCGAGGCTTGCGCTGGGGTGGGGTGGGGAGGGACTCCACGATGTCGAAGGACGTGAGGTGTCGTAGCGCACTTCCGGCGATCGAAACAAATCAGCTCGTCGCCTAAGTCAGAGCGAACAACGGAAGTGCAAGGATGCAGGGAGCCGGTACGCCGCTTAACTCCTTAGCTCGACCCTCCAACCGTGGCACCATTCCGCACTTCGTGAAGCATCTCATTTATAATTTTCGAAGCGCGTAGAAATTGAAACAAAATTGTGCAGCCTCACGCCATTTGAGATGTGTCTATGGATTCGTTACATACCCAGGAACTCGGACAAAATATCAAAAACAACGAAACATGTTCGATTTTATCCGAAAAGTTCAAATATTTGGTTGTATCATTCTGTCTGTTTTCAAACTGTGTAAGAACTAAATTCTCATACTCGCACTCTTGTACTGTGTTTACTCATTTTTATTGTTCATTAAAAAATAAATCAAATCACAGCGAACACTCAGCATACTGGATACTGGAATTCACATGAAATTTAATTAGCTGGCATAACACCATCCAAATTCCATATATCCAAATTTTGAAGTGCATCGTCGTATTAGAAGTAGGGTTTTGGAGACTTTTGCATCAGGACATGACCTGCGCGCCGTTGTATCGGCAGCGCTGGGAACGTTGCGACACGTGCATCAACCACTGTCAAGAATTCGTGGCGCGATCGTTTCAAAGGGCGAACATCACATCTGCTCGTTCCGTTCTAATTAGAATGTACAATTACACGCGTTTTTTGTCTACAACGTGAAACGCCGGGGCATGTAGTACAACGTTGGGTATTTTTGACCCAGTTCACCTTTTTTGTGAAATTTGTCAATTTTAACATTCTGGGAAACAGTAAAATTCTTTCTTTTTTTTCAAAATATATCCTTTTCATCATTTCAATTGACGATAATTTCTAATTTTCTCCAAATCAATGCCCACCACTGCCCAAACGCATGGGCATTTTTCGCGGCTTCCGTTCATTTTGACGGGTACGGTGTAGAACGAAGGTTAATAATCCTAGGAAAGTTTGGTTTACAGAATTCCAAAATCAGTTTTGTTTTGAAGAAATCTGAAAAAGTAACGAGAATACGGTGCACAAGCCAATTTTCTTGAATAACTTAATGGCTAATATTGCCCCTATTTTACATGCTTTATTTTACAAATCCCTACAAGAAGGATCATTCCCACCCATCTTGAAATCTATTAACCCCTATCCGCAAATCAGATAGCCATTCGGATATTTGTAACTACAGACCGATCTCAATCCTAAGTACAATACCCAAGCCTTTTGAACCTATGATAACAGAAAAACTTTATACTATTGTATCACAAATATTATTAGACGAACAACATGTATTTTGGCGCAAGCAATCTATCAGTACAAATCTTTTATATTTTCAACACGTAGTTCTTGAAAATTTAAATGTTAATGGGCAAAGAGATACTATTTATACTGACTTTTCAAAGGTTTTCAATACTGTTTGTCACTGTTTATCGTTAGCCAAACTTCAATATATTGGTATTCATGGTACTTTTCCCGCAAGGAGAAAAATAATATTTAACCTCCAGATTCCAGTATGTTAAATATAAATCATTCGTAACTCGAGAAATTGATGTTAAATCTGACATGCAACAAGGGTCACATCTGGGCCCTCTATTATTTCTACTTTTCATCAATATTAGAAATCACTTATAACATAAATTTTTATTATTTACAGATCTTAAAGTATTTATGGATATTAAAACACTATACGATTGTATGCAACTCCAGGAAAATATAGATTTGCTTGCATCATAGTGCAACATGAATTGTTTAGCCTTAAATATTGACAACTGTAAAGTTATGTGTTACACTGTCTCTCGATCTACATTCTGCTTTGATTATCAGATAAATGGTATAAGCCTCGTGACAGTATTCAAAGATTTGTATGCTATATTTGATCCTAATTTGAAACTAAATTGAAACATAAGTTTGTTATCATCGCACATGAAATTAAATGGTATATTGTTTTTCACTAAATTTATAGAAACAATTATAAATTTATAATGTAATTTAATAATATATTCCCAAGGTACCGGGGAAGCGGTATCTCAGTGCATCAACTGATGTCACTGCAGCGCCTCTGACCGGGAGGTCCTAGATTCGAGTCCTGACGGCGGCAGGATTTTCGATACTAGCTTTCCAGCTAGGTCGAATTCAGTCGCTGTCTGGAGGAGAATTCTAGAGGCCGGCTGCTCTGATCGGTAGTTTTCCGTGGTTTCTCCGATCAACACCAGGCGAATGCCGGAGCAGTACCCTACCAAACGGGCCACGGACCGCGCGCTATCTTTCCTTCCTCTTCCTTGTCCTGTCCTATCCTCTCCCCTTACACACACACACACTACCACATATTCCGGGAGACCAGTCGGGAATTTATAACTTGTCCCGCCTGGGGCGGTGCCCCGTTGGTGGGAAAGTCTTGGTTAGGGGGAAGCCGACGGTAGGTCGGCGACGGTAGGTAGCCGACGGTAGGTCGGCGCCGGATCTCGCCATCCAGCGGGGGAAGATCACCGCCATCTCCCGGGGGGAAACATGCACTACACTAACGGGACTAATGACCAAAGCAGTTGACGCGCCCGGAAACTCGAAAAAATCAGTCAATCAACCGAGGTACCGGAACGTCATTCCGTCGCGATCCGCCAGAATTGAAGCCCTAGTTGTGAGGAAGATCCGCCTACGAGACGCGTGAATCATGTCTTGATGCATAAGAAGACAAGATTCACCTGTCTCGTAGACGTGTTCATTTAGAGTTCATAATTGGACATATATTACATTCTATCACGCATTTTAATACATTTGCAGACGTTAGAATTAGGATCGATACAGTTATTTTTAATGTGAGGGCCCGAATTTATATTCTCATTGTTGGGCGATGTTTCGGCAGTGTTGGATTGTCGCATTTGTGTTAATGCCTTAGCTTTAAAAGAATTAGTTTTTGCATCTAATCCATTACAATTGATAATGCGTTTTACAAGTGATGGCTGATATCTGTTAAGGACCGAAATCGCGGTATTATATGTTTCCGTCACTGCTGCGAGAAAGTATGTGTTGTCGTGGCTTCACTAGTTTCTTACTGTGACGTGGTGGTATTACGAAAAGTATTGAACGACATATACCCAATAACACAAATAACTTACTCGTTTGGTTATAAACCTCCCTCTACAAACTTCAAATCATCTAAAAGTACTCTGTCTGTTCTCTATCTGTGGACGGTTTATTGCACTCTGTAGAAATTGTAGATATTCAAATAATCGTTCTCCATTTTTTCGCTACACTAAATCTAGGGATAATAGCAAAAATCTACCTATTTGCTTTTGCGAATAGTTTTTATCTCAAGATAGGGAATATTTTCACACCAATTCTTGCCAAAAAACTCTCCTTTCTAGCGGTATTCACAATTCAACTTTATTTGAAATATACGGGTGAGAACTAGAGATTATTTTTGTCTTATAATTGGACGGTGCTATGCATCAATTGACCATGCGCCATTTTATAATTATTTAGATTTTTTGCACCAGATTGTGGGTGAATGTGTAAATTATCTATTAAAAATTGTTTGGCATTGAATTTTGTTTTTGTCGATGAAATGCTAATTTGGACCAGGCGTCAAATGCAAAATTGTATTTTACATCAGTTGACTAACCGCCCAATTTTACTGTTTTGTTTCACATCAGTTGACTAAACGACAAAAAACGACACGTGATGCATTATTGTTTTGTTCCCGGCCGTGGTTGTCGTGTGTATATGATTGCGAGTTAATCCTCCAATCGTATTTATAGTTTGTTATTAATCATTTATGATTATAATGCTAAAGCAGATTTAGATCAGCATCCTGCATTGAGGAGAATAAGGCAGACATTTCTTATACCGGGACACAGCTTCCTTCCGAATGACCGATTTCCGTGATACAGAATGCGCTCTCAAACTGCAATAGAAATTTTACTCACAAGATTACATGAATTGAATGATGAAGGTAACACGACGAAAAGCAGTAGTAGAATTTCGTCGCTGACACGACGAAAAGCAGTAGTAGAATTTGTTTCGCTGTCACCCTTCCTTCTGGAAAGAGAGTAAACATATGAGTTACTAATATTTCTTGAAACCCTAATAAGACGGGTCATTCTTTTCGGTATTATATCAAAGACTGATCAAACAGAATTCGTTAGTGGAGGGGCAAGAAGCGTGTGCCTGCATACTTACAATAGATTTTTTTAGACCTGTACGTGTTCAGTGCAAACATTTTTCTTGTTGTGTTTTGTAGAAAATTGAAAAAGAAATGTGCCTGTATTTTTTTCAATTTTTATCTGGGCGAATTCATACAGAAATTTTCATTTTAAAAAAATAATTACAATTTTTAATGAAATATTTATTTTTTGAGAAAGTAATTTATGTCGGAGTAAAATACGCATATCAAAGTATTAAATGAAACAAACCAGGAATTATTATGTTAAGAATGGGAGCATCAATCAATCATATATTGCAGAGTACGCGTATATTCCAAAATTTAATATAGGCGTAACTATACAAATAATCAATTTTCATGTGCATGTACCCATTTTTTCTTAGTGTATTTTATAGAAAATTATACAAGGAATATGCCTATATTTTTTTCAATTTTTATCTCATCGGGTTTACATAGAAATTTTCATTTTTTGAAACAATTGCATTTTTTTAAATGAAATATTCATTTTTTGAGAAAGGTATTTACAGAGGAATAGAACACATATTTCAAAGTATTAAATGAAACTAATGAGGAACTTTTCTATTAAGTACGTTCGGAGCAACAATTGATCATATTTTGTGAAGTACGTGTAAATTCCAAAATTTGATATAGGTATAACTACACAAATAACCATTTTTCAGGCAAATAAAAAATACGTCTCTTTTTTTATGTCCAGATTTAACAAAAAATTATCGTACATTTAAAAAAAGTCGTGTCAACTTGTGCGATTTGACGTGGAATGGCTCACATGTATTGTATGTGAATTTTTTGTAGTGAGCTGTTGATACTGTCACCTGATGAATATAATTACTACGTCTTATAGTTATGGAAATCGGGTCTTTCTAAAAATATATTACTGCCCTTATGCAAGCCATTTTTGACAAAACCGGAAGTAAGGAGCGCTTTTACTCGTCATATAACACGTCGTGTTAGGAGGGCTTTTACACGTCATATAACAAGTTGTTACTTCAATAAACATGAAAAAATGTGAAAATATTCAATAGTTTTCTTTATATATCACTTAATTACGATTAAATATATTACAAATTAGTAAAATCTTGTCTTATTTTGTAAAATATTACAAGAAATGGCGCTATGTACTCTTCTAATTTTCATCACTTGACTAAGAGACATGTCTTGACTTGGAGTCAGGTAATTCAAAAGAGATAAGAAAAATATTTAGTAAAGCATCAAATGACCAAGTGCCATTTCTATATAAATGCAGAGTTACGCTACATTTTTCATGATTTTAAGATATGATCATGCATGTATAATTCATTTTGATTATTTTGCAGTTTACAAAACAAAATTTGGAACAGATGCTGATTTGATGTTAATACTTTCGCGTTTATATTAATATATCGAAATCCATTTTTAGCGCATAAATCAGCGATTGATGCATAAAACTGTCCAATAATAATTGCAATTATAATAGTATAAGAATAGTTAAAATAATGGCTGTTATTATTATACGATCACAATGAAATAAAAGTATTAATGTGACTCTATTATCATTTTCCATTGAAGTTACTTGTCCCAAGTTAGTCTTCGTCGTGTGCATTCCGTAGAGTACATAATCCCTCGCGGTCTGCCTCGGTTCGTTCCACCGTGCGCTTGTTATGACGGAGGTGTAATCTCCGTGGCTGACGTACGCCGTCAATGGCGGGAAACTGGCGGCTCGTGGGGCCACGGAGACCGGCAGTCGGAGTGCAACGGGCCAGCGGGCAGCAAGCAAGCGGAACAACGAAGAAAACAGCAAATACAAGAAGGGCATCCACGCCATGCACAAGAAGAAAGAGCGCAACTGCGTCGACCTCACCGCTAACCACGAACTTGTCTTCAGGTGAGATGCTCGCAACGGGCCGCTCTCGCCCTGTCTATTGAACTTTGGAATTGTAATCGACTTGGCTTGCTCGTGCTATTTAAGTGGGGCTTTATCACAGTTTTCATATTTCATAATGACAATTCTTGCCATGAACTGCGATAGAAATCCATCAAAATCCTATTTCAATTTAAATGACCAATATCGTGCAATGTGCGACTCGTTCGCCCTTGAGTACAAATAACTGTTGGGAAATACGTGCTGACTCGGGGGTGTGGTTTGTTCAACATTTCCTGCGCACGAGTTACTATCGTGAAAATCAACTAAACAGTTAAGACAGATATTTTCAATAAAAGTGTTAATATTTCGAAAACATTCTAGTTTTCAACCTATAGTAATAGGTAGGACAGTGTTAGTAATTTTTCAACATCTCAATCACGTATAAATAAACGTACGTATTACGTAAACGGGTACCCTATAAGAAGCAATTACGCCACATATGACGAGGATACACGGTGGAGAACGCCAATAACTTGCACTCTTTAAGTTTTGATACGCCCGTAATAACCGTTATATTTTAGGAGAGGCGAAAGAGAAGTATTCTTTGCCTCTCTAAGCAAATCGCGTTGGTTTCAGCATCTCCCAAGAATGAAGAAAATTTGACGTAAAATAGTATGATCCGAGCCAGAAGGAGTATCAATAAGGAGTATTTAACTTTTTTTAAAAATAATTGTATATTAAATCGTAAACTATTTTATAAAATATTTTTCGTGAAATTATCATAACTAAAAAGTCATAAAATACTGCAGGTTCAATTTTTTTCTTGTAGAAAACGTTAAGCTAATGAAAAGTTCAATTTTGGAACTTCTGAAGTGAATTCAGGTAAGTTTGCGTGAAGTATCGTATTACGTTAACAGTATAGGAATTTATTGTGAAATTGAGACATTATAATAAATACTAAGCCTTGTGTCTAATATTTAGGAATGTTTGGATTTCCTGGCACAATTTGCCCCTTATGCAAGTTAATGTTTCTTATTTAAACAGCATGCTTTAACGTCTGTGGCTACGACATCAATTCGAGTGGCCATTTCGAGTGCCTCTGCGGTCGCAAATGACCTTGTGCCTCAAATATTTCTAGCTTTTAATTCAGACTGGATTTCCCCTTTCTACGTTCTGCGCTGTAACCAATAGCTTTTATTTGTTATTTATTTATATTACTCCCAAAATTACGGAGAAGATTATACGTGAATATTGAACTGCTTAAAATTACAATAGTTGTCATGCCAGTACTTAACAACAAAGCAGGAGGGCAGCAAACTAGTCATTACCTACTACCATTATGTAACATTCAGCACTAAACTGATATGTCGTTTTGAGTGCATTAATTTTCAAATAATAATAATAATAATAATAATAATAATAATAATAATAATAATAATAATAATAATAATAATAGTAAAAACAAAAAAGATATTTCATTCCTCTTTTGGTAATGTATTTGTTGCAAAAGAGTTTTGAAGTCTAAGATCGATTTATTCGCTTATAATTTATTAAGAGGGCTGTAATTTATGTGCAATAAAGCAGCGAAATATGCATATATATATATATATATATATATATATATATATATATATATATATATATATATATATATATATATATATTTGTAACTATATTTGGTAATATATGGAATTAAAAAAGGAAAAATGCGAAATAGTGTAATGTAATGTGTAAGTGTAAAAATAAATAAAAAATGTTATGTGAAAAATATGTTTACTGCAAAAAGAGATACAGAAATCACATAAATTGTAACTAGCGACAAACATCAAGTCAACGGTTTAATTTTGAAGAAGAGGCACTTCTTACGTAAATAATGGGAGATACAGTTAACGTACATTTCACAAAATAAAAAAATATAAGTATTGCAACAAAAATGACTTTTCTCAATTATAATAAAATCTAGTGCACGCGGCAAGAGAAGTCAGAGCCGCTTAGACGCTCACGGAACTGGAACTGTTGGGCTTCTTTTCGCGCATGAATGGTGAGTATGCAACAAAAATATGCAAATATGGCCCAAATGTGAAAAAAATATGCAATTATGGTGATATATGCGAAAATATTCGAAATAAAAATAGCTTAAATTGTTTCTAAATGCCTGAAAACGTACACAATTTGCTGAAAGGGGATGTTTAAGTTAACAAGAAAAATATGCAAATGCATATAAAACACAGCCCTATTTATTAATTAGCTGTTGCAGAAATAATATTTCATTTGGTGATTCCTTTTATAAATTTGTTGATAATTAGATAGTCCATCTTTTGCAAAAATATGTAACATACATAAAGGTTTCGCAACGTCCACTGAAATTCTGCGGTGCCCGGGCTTCTCTAACAAGTTGACGCATTGGCAGTAATATTCCTTTCCGATCTTTTCTCTCGAAGACGGATGTTCGTTGAATCGTAAGCTAGAAAGTGAAAGTGTTGAGATGTGAAGAATATTTAACATTCACTAATTGCATCGCATGTGCATTTGAAAACCTGACTATTCATATAAATATATATGAAGTTAGATTGAAAAATTCAATTTTATTTCATAATATTGTAAATTTTCATATAGTATTTCTGAATAACAGTATGTACCATTTCTATTCGTAAGCTTGGTATCCTTTTCAATTCTGATTTTCGTTCTTCGGTATTGATATACTTAAAAAACAATTTTCGGTACGCTTCCTATATGTACAAGAAAGGTATTGCATGCCCTAAAATGCAATTATTTAAACGGTATCAGGCATAGAAAATGTAGAAGTAAAAAGATCACTAAATGGATGAATTATTTCTGTTCGTACAAATGAGTTACAATGTACAAAACTGGCTATAAATGGAGAATATTTCTACGAACTTAGTAACTGTGCAAAGCTCTGAGACCAACTGACCTTGAGTACTTCACGCCGGTTTCATCTAGAATATGGGTAAGCGGAAAGAATGCAGTATTTGTTTGAAAGATGTAACCCTCTAAGGTAATTCATTAAGAAATATAGGACAAATGGTAAATAAAACACATTAAGTGATGCAACAGGTTTTCAACAAATTGAAGTATAACTGTTCCACAAAGGATTTGCTTCGGAAAGGAAAAAAAAGAAAAGGTTGCTTGCGAGGGAAGAGCGCCTTGCTGTAAAGGAAATGAATTCACACTCTTAATGAAGTGTACCAAAATTGCGCATTTTGGTGAAACGTGCCACATAAAGAAATGAGTCATTCCATCCTGCACCTGATACTCTAGCCGTGGATACCACAGAAGAATTCCCACGAAGAGGTCGTTTGGAAGTAAGAATAGCCATGCTCTGAGACTCAAGTTTGCAAAAAAGTATGATAATAAAGATCAGGTATTCCGGAATTCTGTTCTTTGGTCTGACGCAACGAATATTAATCATTTCGGTTTTTTATAGTGTCTTTACGGTATGGAGAAAGGCCAACGCAGATAATATGGCTAATACCCTGCCTACCGTAAAACGAGGCGGCGGATCAATCTTCCTTTGGGACTGTATGTCCTCGAACGGTGTGGGAAAATTACATTTTATTGATGGCATAATGGACAAAAGAGTTTATAATCATGTTTTGAAAACAAAGTGTAAATAAATTTATTATAGAAAAGGAATCTGATTATATCTTTCAGAAAGATTATGACACCAAACCTATGGAACACTGTACAAGGAATCGCTAATTTGGAACGTACCCAAACTGTGGCATACTCTTCCACAATCCGCTGATTTGAATCCAATCGAACATACATGGGCCTTATGGATAGTTAGGACCAGAAAATACAATATTACGCCGAAAGGACGTAAAGAAAATTGGTTTGGAACAGTGGCAAAAAAATTGTCCGGACGTTTTCTAGAGCCTTGTTAATTCAATTCTGCGAAGATGCAAAGCAGTTATCAAGGCTAAGGGATATTCAACTAAGTATTAGAATTTTGTATATTCAATTTTTGAATTTTTTTCGATGTTTATTATAAGTATTTTTGTTATTTATGATTCGTGTACGAACACAAATGGTTCAAAGAGATGTGACATGTTTTTGTTTATTGCAATATATTTTTCTGTTTTGTCTAATTGTCACGTTTTCTTTTGGTGTACGACGGCGGCAGGATTTTCGACACTAGCTTTTCAGTTAGGTCGAATTCAGTCGCTTTCTGGAGAAGAATTCTAGCCGCCGGCTGCTCTGATCGGTAGTTTTCCGTGGTTTCTCCGATCAACACCAAGCGAATGCCGGAGTAGTACCCTCACAAACGGGCCACGGAGTGCGCGCGATCTTTCCTTCCTCTTTCTTGTCCTCTTTTCACCCCTTACACACACACACACACACACACACACACACACACACTTACACTAACATACACTACACTACCACCCATGCTGGGATACCGGTCGGGCACTTAGAACTTTCCTGGCACGGGCGGTGCCCCGCTGGTGGGAGATACCTGGTTGGGGATAACCCTGTTAGCCGACGGTAGGTCAGCGCCGGATTTGGCCATCCAACGGGGGAAGACCACCGCCACCTCACGAGAAAAAGCACGCACTACACTTACGGGACTAATGATCATTGTAGTTGACGCGCCTGGAATCACTAACAATCAATTAATCATCTTTTGGTATGTATACTCGAATACATTCAAAAAATTCAATACTATTTAGAATTAAACCGATATATATTCTAACTAAATTTTCTGTATCATATTTTTCAAATGTTTTTGTACGTACAAAACTGGTACATACTGTTTCTTGGACCAAATTTTTTATTGGTATAAAAATCAAGTTAATTGTGAGAATACAGAATTTGCTTTAAAGGTGCTATCGAAGTATAAATTAGTTTAACTAAAGGCAAACCGTTAAGGAAAGTACCGTAATCATTAAAATGCGTCTAAATAAATTTCCTCTTAGCTCAAAGCAAGGCAGTTGGCAGAACTTGATTTCTCTCAACGCATTTTCTGTAAGTCAGCAAATTATACACTAAAAGGGATAAACAATTGAAGTATTTTGGTAGTGGTGAACTTTTATTTCTTGTTACATATTTACAAAATATACTAATAAAATATAATAATTATTAACGATATAGTTGTTGTAATGCATCATATTACAATATGAGATTAGAAATTTGCAAAACCAGGCCGTTAGGAAGAGTCTGGTAATAAAATTGAGCATTTCAATAAGATGTTAAGATAAGTGATGATTCACTTTGTTAAAATTAGTGAGATTGGATCTGAAGTTTCGTGCCAAGCGTTCATTTAGTCTGTGTCGACAGTGTTCTCAATGAGAAGAATATTTGAAATACACTTACACTATTACTTTTCACTTGAATGACAGCTGTTAATCAGGTATTCGGATTCGGAATAACAAATACATTAAAAACATTAATTCCCCCAAAAATTAAGCAAACTGTGAGCGTCAGTACGGCTTATGTAAAGATTGGTGTGTAAAAAAACATTAATTCTATTTCATAAAATATATGATGGCTTACATCTCTGGTAAGGCTGAGAACGAAAGGGCGAGTACTCTTTGGACACATTACTCAATATTAAGACAAAATTTCATTGAATCCCAATATTGATACAAGAAAGTTAGATATAAGAATAGTGAAGGTTACAAGGCAGAGAAGTCTATAATATTTTCAAAAGAAGACGTACTTACCATTATTACATTCGAGAAATATTGAAGCAATATATTTTGCACAACGTGCCTGGCGTGGCCAGTCTCATTTTAGTCATATCGTGGCAATTTTTCACAATTTTATTTCACCAATTTTGACTTTGAACTTTGTTATAATAGGGCACAATACATTTCATTCAATGCGACAAGTTCCATTTTCATCAAAACTTTTTAATTTTTTTTATAGTTAAAGTTGTGTATTTTATTAAGTTCGGAAATCCGCTGAACTGTCGTTCTATCGCGGTAATGAAATAGGTCAGAATGTTGAACGCAGACACCTGCCCCGCCCTTAAGTCCCAGCCCTGGAACAATTTTTGCGCGTTGAAACCATTCGCAGAGGCTTGTTAGGTCAATGGGAAGTAATCATCACATCAAGTAATGTGAAGTTGCCATCAACTTAAAGCAGTGGCGTATACAGTGGGCTACCGGCAGTAGTCCGAGAAAATTACAAGAACAAAAATCTGACAAGATAAATTATGTTAAAAGTAATTATAGGCCGTATTCTTTGACATACATTTTTCAAAATGCCATATAATCTATTCTCTTAAGATGTGCATTAAATCGCATCAGTCCTTTGTAAGAGGCGGCAACGCCGAAGAAACCGCTGGCACTCAGTGGCGCCCACACAGTGTGCGTTGGTTGCATGACTCGCTCCCCCTCATACTGGTAAGAAAGGGCCAGCCAAGGGCTCGGGTTGCCGACTTCCCGAGCGGTTTCTTGACACGCTGGGAGCAGTTCGGAGGCAGTGGGCAGTAAACGGACAGAGTAAATTAGATGTGCGCTTTTGTACACGACACACGATTGGTGGTGAGTGTACAAATACATAATAGACTATATTAAGCGTGTTTTAAGTGTTAAAATTGTAACATATTAATTATGTGATAGTGGTAACTATTGTCAGATATTTGGTAAGGTATTTTGAAAAATGTCACAGCAAACTTCGGAAAGTTTGTCTATTGACAAAGAGTGGAACGGTGTTTATTAGGGAAGCCTTTTTAATCGTCGTTCGTATAACGAAAAATTGTAAAAATGAACGTGTTTCATACATTGTATAATAAAAATAGTACAAGTTAGACAAACTACATAATCGAACATTATATATAATTATACAGTCAAAATTTATTTCTAAGATCAGCGGTAGCTCAGGACATGAAAACAGTACACGCCACTGACTTCAAGAATCCATCACTGGAAGAGAAAACTACGCAGTCTAGTACAAATGTTCGAAACATTCGCATCGGTTGAGCTGGCCTTGCAAGTCACAATACGAAAAGCTGTTGAAGCAACCCTAGTTCAAAATTCTCCCATATGATATTGATCACATAACTTTCTGGTGAGTAGCATTTTTAACCACATCAACATAGTTTCTTAATGATGTCTACGTAATATTCTAATCATTTTCTGTTTTTTTTGCCTGATTTATAACTTTCCTCAAAATACATTGTATTTGCGAAAATATAACACTCGGTTACATTATCGTTCTTTTCCAATAATGAAAGGCGTTTCTTGTAAGTTTTCATAACCATTGACTCACAAATTAACTTTTGAGATATCCGTTTCTTACACAGAAAGTTACAATCAATCCTGCTTGCTTAAATTAAATAAATTAGACTGTCAGGGTATGTCATCAAAAATTATACATCATTAGTGTCAACGGAGTTGTTTAATCGCTTTCAATTATGTGGTCACCATGGTCACCGTAAGTCTTCCACAAAGTTTTTCTTTGATATCTGGACGGGTCTTCATTTAAATGCATTGATCTATGGTCTTTTGGGCCTCGTGTGTGATTTTGCAGTCGGTAAACGGACTGACATTTACAAATATCGTGTTCTCCACCGCCCCAGAGGAAGATAACTTAGTCTTAAGACTAAACATTTGAACTTGTGAAGTAAAAGACGAAGTAAAGGACGAAGTAAAGACGAAGTTAAGGACGAAGTAAAGACGAAGTTAAGGACGAAGTAAATATAGGATTAGTAAATAACAAGATGTGAAGAAATTTTTCATGACAGAAAGGATATTACCTGTGCTGGTACGGCATTTCTCTGCTGGATACCAATAGATTGCGTCCCTAACAGTATGAAAACCATAATTTCCTGCCGCTCTAAAATTGCAATTTTTTCAGCAAAAACGCGATTCATAACTAATCGATTATTTAAATGTGATATTTATTTATATCTCACCCACACGCGTGTAAACGAACTTACAAATATGATATTCGAGTTCCTTATATTGAGTATGTTCTCATTGTTTGCGTTAACTTCGATCTCCCTGCTAGTCCTGACAACGCACATTGCACGACGTAGCAATATTACATAATTTTTATGTGAGGTTTCGTTTTAATGAAAGACAATTGAACAGACTCAGTATGCGTTGTGGATAGTCGATGATAACTTAAAAAGCTATAGTGTCACGAGAATAAAAGGTCTACTGTAACTTGTTAAGATGTTTTGTGTACATGTTGCAAAGAAAGCTAATCGAAGTGAACATTTTAGAATGGCTCTCCGAGGACAAATAACTTTTAATGTAGCTTACAGCAGTATTTGATCGTAACTAATGATTTGTAACTAAATAATTCTACGCATTTAAATGGATTTTTTTATGTTGGCATTAACGTTCTAGGAATATCACGTCAAGACATTCACAACGATGAAAATCAGGTTTCTTAGTATAGTACTTATGCTCTGAGCATAGGCTCTGCAGAAAGTAGCAGACCACGTTAAGTTATGTCCAAATGTCGATGTAGGTACAAGCCATAAGTACTAATTTCTAGCAAGATTCAACATATAATTTCTGGATATTGGAGAGATAGAAGGCCTTCGTTTGCTCTTAGAGTATTATCAGTAGGTGAAGGATTGAAGAGATGCATCTTATGCAATGCAAAACAGCTAGAGTAGGTTAAAGAGATGATTAACATGCTAGATGAGGCTACTTTTGTAATGAAAGCCAAGGATATGCTGAGGAAACGACTCTGAAAAATTCATATACTATATTGAGGCACGCTTTCGTTTCCTATCCGATGATGATGCAGAACTTAGGTGAAACCGTGATGTTTTCATTATGAGTGAAACATTGGGAGCTGCAATTTCAGTTAATTATTCAGGCGATAGCTCCTGGTAAGATGGCAACTCTGGACTTCACTTCTATGGTCTTCACTTCTAATGTAGTCTTACAGAAGATACTTGAAATATATTTTTGGCTCGATCTGCATTTTACAACAGCACTATTTTTATTTTGCACTATGAAAAGTCCAATAAATGATCATTTATTGCTGTAAATTGTTTTATCGGCCAGGAAACAACAGTCTAGTTAAATCATGTGACAAGCAACCATGAGTTTATACCAAATTTTTTCATTCAACGTACAGAGATGAGAAATGTGAAGCTTTAAATGTCACTTATTAAATTTGGTCCTAAGAAATTTACTTTACCGATGTTTGAATAACCAAATAAAACCCTTTTGCACGGTAGAGTTTTCGTGCAGATTGGACGGACAGAAAGCTTGCAGCATGTTCTATTTTATCATACAGAAAAAGTAGTTTGACTCTAGAACCTCTAGTGGAAGAATAGGTCACTAACGAATTTGTTTACGACGGAAATGGTTCATCCTTTTCAATTTTGTGGTTAGGTTAGGGCGTTTCCTGGGACTTCCTATGTATTGGCGAGGCGGATTCGAGTTCTCAGATTTTCTGGGGAATTTATTTTACTGCGTTTTGGATATGAAAGGATATTGAATCTCACTTCTGCAGCCAAGAATTCCTTCATTTCGAGCGTTTTTTCTGCGTGCCCATTGAAACCTTCGTAGCCACAACCATGCTTGTAGCGACAACTATGGCGGTCTTTCTATTTTTTCTCCCCAAGTTTCATCAATACTAAAAAAAGTATTAATAAAGTATCTCAGAACGCACGTACACAATGTCGCGATGGAAGATTCGGAGAGCGCAATTCGTCAAATCATTTGTGTCAACAGAATTTATGGCGACGTCTCGTGGCAACTCGTAAAAAAACCTGCAGACCATGTAAACACGACTTTTGACTTTTATAGTTCTAGTTTGGGATCTTGAAGTTTCTGGACAGTTTCTGAATGAGAATCTGCAAAAAATCTACCGTGTACCTTAAGAGACCTAGTACATCTAATTTTGATCATTCAACTATTCAATGCTTGAATCAATTAAGCTAGCTCCAATGAAGTCTTTACGTTGTTTCTGCACCGCTCAGAAATGTTACATATCTCAGGTACTACATATTGAGTGTTATCTGCTAAACGAAACCATGAAATGTTTAAAAGTGAACCCAAATATCAGACAGTGGTTCACTTTGTTTCAGTTATTACTCGTAACTATAAAAGTATGAGAATACAACTCGACTGCCTTGCACTTGCGTGCATCATCTCGGAACGGGTGTGAGTAAGAAGGCGTCACGCGCCATTTGTTGGCTTCGCTCGTGCCCCATCGTCCAGCAATAGATATTGCCAGTCTATGAAGTAGGCATCCGTGAAGAGATCAATCACAACCCGAGTATTGATTGAAGATGCTAGCAACAATTGCTGGTTCGTTCAGCTCTCTAAACTTTTCCTTCAGTGCAACATTCTCTACTCATCTTCCGTTTGATATAATCGTATTTTCCAATAATTTCACATTGCTTTAGCTCTGTCATTTGTGTTCAAAGTATCCTTAATATTTTTAATTAATTTTTCTTGAGTTATCCTTAAAGTGGGCTTGGTATATCGACAGTAAATGTGGAAATCATGTGGTACGCTATAGTGTGTAGAAATAGAAGAAATAATACGAGAGCTTCAACGTTCGTGAAAAAGATGAGATGTTTTATTCCAATGTCAGTGTTGTGCGATTCCCTCTGTAAGGACCAAGATCCGCTATGGAAGTTTCTCCCGTAACATCCATTCCCTTTGGAAGAAAGCCTTTTCCTCTTGCATACCGGTTGCAGTATCCAAGTCCCCGGTACGCCCGTGGATACCGGTTGGGTTAGCTAGGAGCCAGCGTTACCGCCGTCATAGGAGCGACTGGAACCGAAAGGTTCTAGGGTTTCATTCCCGACGGTGCCGAATTTTCGACATGCTCTGATCGGTCGTTGTACGTGGTTTCTCAGATCAATACAAGGCGAATGGCCGAGCACCACTCCAAGAAAAGGTTATGGACCGCGTGCGATCTTTCCTCCCTCTTCCTTGTTCTGTCCTCTCACTCTATACACACACACTTACACGCACCATATTATCAAAGATGTTGGGGACCAGACTTAGAGCTTGTCCCGACGGGGTATGGGTTGTGCCATGATGGGAGAGATATCTGGAGGAGAAAACTACACGCTAGCCGACGTGTCCAACGGGGTAGGAAGACAGCCATCTCCCAGGATGAAACCTTCGCTTCCCTTGCGCGAGTGATGACCCCAGCAGTTGAAAGCCAGTTGAACCAAGAACGACTGCGACCGCCCGCAATACAGAGAGGGAAATAATTCACCTTGCTAGAGACGGATGTACATGTATGGAAGGAGCGTTAATATTAGAGGCAGGGTCTTGGAGTACCTAGAACTAAAATTGAAATTATTTTGTATCTGCTAACGTAAATCAGAGTATCGTATTACGAAGACACTTTCGGTATGTAAAATATTCGAGAAGAATAAAAGATTGAATGGCTGGTCATCGAAATCGATGATGAAATCATTATAATGAAAGGGATTGAAACCAAATTAGTCTTGACGTAGTGAACCATGGTTTCTTCTTTTGAAACCTTGGTTCACTACGTAGCTTTTCAGAAAATAATTTCTTGTTTACCTTTTACTCTCGCTTAAATTTAGTTCTTTCTTTTCATCAATATGAAATAAAAAATTTCCCCAAAGATATATGATGTACAAACAATATTCCTTTTTCTGCTGGACTGAATATTTGTGGAACTATTCTATGAAAGTACATGTATTTAATGAAACTAAAGTCGTATATGTATGAATATTCATATTTTCTCAAATACTATTGACGAAAGTACTTTAAAATGTTTAAGTAGATAGCACTTCTACCAACTTTTCTCCATTATGAAAAATATGAGGCAGGTAGCGTACGTAAAACGATGAAATTCTCTAGTTTGTTTTGCCCACACCGTTAGCAGAAGTGAATGAAATGTTGCACTGGTGATTGACGCAAAAGTGAATACTTGTTTCTTTTCTAGGAATCATAGCGAATCGTGTTAATGAGTTGCGTTTGATTGTATGGAGGTGGCTCCTGGGTGCGAACGCCGGACGCGCTGCTGTTTGCCTCCTCAGTCGCTGCCGCCCCCCCACCCCCGCCACCCACAGTGTCACAAAGCAACGTGCACCGCTGCCACTCTATCGAGCGCGCTTGCTAGGGAAACAATGTTGCCAACATAGCCCTTCTGGGACTGAGCGCATCGATCTGGCCGTCTAAAAAGGGCTGAGTCTGTAGCATTGGTGAACGACGAGTTGGCTGGTGTGGAATCTAGTCATATGTGGCTAAGCTCCCCCGGAGGGGCGGAGCTTCGCGCCGCCTTCGATCCCACTTACCTTTGACGAGGCCTGGAGAAGGCGACGATCACTACTCTACTTAAGAAAATACCACTTTTCTACTTTTTTAAATACAGTTGCCATATTTAAGGAATTGTGAGAAGCGGTTGTTTAATTTTTAATGTTTAGAAGCACTAATACTATTACGTCATGACATGAGTTCCAATGAATCAGAAATCACTTACAAAAGTGCTGTAAGAAAGAAGCAAAGTCCTGAACGCTAGAAGGAAAGGTAAATCAACCAAAACACATACAAAATCAAAGAAACTTTATTGAGGAAACTCCGACATACAGAGGTTCTTTTTACATAAAATATTATTTATGCGAATTGCACAAAATTGTAAGTTCTGAAAGTGAAGCAGAATCTAAAACCACCTCCGTCCTTTGCCCTGAGCCTCGCTCAGACCTGGCCCTTGTCCTGGCTCTCGCTTAGTCGTCGACTTGCCCTCGCCCTCGCCCTCGCCCTCGCCCTCGCCCTCGCCCTCGCCCTCGCCCTCGCCCTCGCCCTCGCCCTCGCCCTCGCCCTAGCCCTCGCCCTAGCCCTCGCCCTAGCCCTAGCCCTCGCCCACGCCTACGTCCTCGCCCACGTCCTCGCCCTCGCCCGCGCCCTCGCTCGCGCCCTCGCTCGCGCCCTCGCTCGCACCCTCGCCCGCGCCCGCGCCCCGCCCCCCGCCCCTCGCCCTCGCCCTCGCCCTCGCCCGCGCCCTCGCCCTCGCCCTCGCCCTCGCCCTCGCCCTCGCCCTCGCCCTCGCCCTCGCCCTCGCCCTCGCCCTCGCCCTCGCCCTCGCCCTCGCCCTCGCCCTCGCCCTCGCCCTCGCCCTCGCCCTCGCCCTCGCCCTCGCCCTCGCCCTCGCCCTCGCCCTCGCCCTCGCCCTCGCCCTCGCCCTCGCCCGCGCCCGCGCCCGCGCCCGCGCCCGCGCCCTCGCCCGCGCCCTCGCCCGCGCCCTCGCCCGCGCCCTCGCCCGCGCTCTCACCCTGCTTCTCGTTCAGGCCTTCTCTATCGTTCTCGCCCTGTGTATAGACTATCCGCACTTTGCCATTAAGTAATCACTGGCGTTGGATTCGGATCTTCTCAAATACCCCTCTGAGTGGGCGCGTGACTTTCGCCGTGCCGGACAAGTCCGTGAAGAGAGCTGCTTGTAACGGAGCCAGCGCCAGGACGGGCGAAGGGGCGGGGCGCCGGCCGAGCCTACTGCGTGTGTGCAAGCGAGGGCACGTGCCCGCGTGTGAAGCAAGGAGTCTGCTCGCCTACTGGCGGCACCCACCTGAGTCGAAGTCGCCCATGGCGGCGCTGGTCTCCTCCCGGCGCCTCCGCAGCCCGCGGCGCCCGCGACGCCGGCGACGGCCGCGACGCCCGCGAGGAGCTGTCGCCGCGGAGGCAGCTGGCGCGGGCCACGCGGTGGAGGCAGCCCACGCGGGCCTGGGCCGGGCCTGGCCGGGCCGGGGCCGGGGCCGAGGCCGGGCGGGGCGGGTCGCGGGGGCGGGGGTGCGGCAGGGCAGCGTGGTGGCGAGGTGCCCGCCGAGGCGCCGATCGATCTCGCTGGCGAGCGGGCGGGGCGGGGGCGGGGCGGGGGCGGCGCGCGCGCGTAGCCGTGCGCCCGGGGAAGTAGATCCGCGGCCCGGCGCTCGTCGCGGGCCCCCCGGGGCCCCGGGCGACGGACGGGGCCCGCGCGGGCCCCGCGGGCCCTCGGCACGGGCGCGGGGCGCCGCTGGCCCCGCGGGGACCTCGCGCCGCCCCCTCGGGCCCTGCCCGCCCCTCCCCTCTTCCCCCGCCACCGCCGCCGCGTCGAGGAGGGTTACTACGCGCGCGAACTGCGATGCGGCTTATGTTCCCCCCTTCTGGCCGGGCGCCGCTGTCATTTAGTTCCCGCACTGTCTGACTGCAACTTGTGTTCCGTTTGTAGGAGTTCGTCGCAGATTTGGTTGCTGTTTTCCTTCCGTTTTGATCAGTTCCGGTCTGGTTAGATTCTGCGTTTTCTAACTGGTCCCACATCACATATTTTTCTTCGAATTGGTAGGTGGTTTGCATCAGTAGTAACTTTGCTTCGAGTTGAGCACGCGGTAGGTGGCGGCGCGTAGTTTGCGGAGCCCGCCTCCCGCCCCACCCCCCGCCCACGCCCCGCCCACGCACGTTCCGTAGCTAGCGCGCGCCGTTTGAGCGGTCGCCCGGCGCTGTCGCGCGCTCGGCGCCCCGCCTCGCCCTTCCCCTCGCCGAGCATGAGCCCTTTTTGTGTTTGTTTCTGTTTCTGTTTTTGAATTTTTGTCTGCATGCGGCGCCCCACCCGGCTGACTGACGACCGTCCACGCGACGTAACGCTCCTGCGAAGCACATGGCGTCGCCGTGGGCGCGGGGGTGGGCGAGGGCGAGGGCGACCGCCGCTGGAGCCGAGAAGGAAAAGGTGGTCGCCGCCGCCTCCGTCGATGGGCGAAGTGGATGTGCGCTACCGGGGTCTTGAGGCCTCGACTCGTGCACCCGAATGAGTTGCATTTCGTGGTCATGGTGGTGCATGGAGCGAAGGGCGGCCGGGGGTGGAGCGTCTATTTCGGGGAAGGCGACGCCGCCTATCGAGCGGCGGCTGCAGCCGCGAGGGAGCGCGTGAGCGGCCGACCTTTCGCGGATCTTGCGGCCGAGGGGGGATGGCGTGGACGCTTCGACTTGGGCCTGGCGCCACCGCCTTGTTTGTTTGCGTGTAGTTTTCTGTATTGCTTGCTTATGAGAATGGTCTCAGCCGACCGCCCCGTGCGTGCGTGCTGGGACACCGCTTGGTTGGTCCCCTCACCCTCACCCGCTCTCGCCTCTCCCCGCACCGTACGCACGCGACGGCATGTGTCCCGCCCCCTCTCGACGTGTGTGGCCTCGTGACTCGCAGTCGACTCTCGATAATTCGCGATATGAATCACTGAAGGGTTGCGAATTATCGAATAAGCAATGTCTTGAAAGTAGTCTCATGAGCACAGATTGTACCTGTGATGTGTTTAGAGAATATTACTGGTGAATACAGTAGATGAATCCTTTCTTGGAAATGTTATGTGCTGAATATGATTTTGCATCTTTTACGTAGAGCATCCTCTTAAACCTTTCGCTTATTTTGTGCTTCTTTATGCTCAAACTTTTAGGTACGGAGTATCCTGGATGTTCGGAACGTTCGGCAAAATATAAAAGTCAGTGCGTTTCTCTCGCATGAATTGTCGAGAGTTGACTGTGATGCTGTGTCTTAAAGTGATCTATATGTTGTCTCGTTGCAACTTGCTTTAATATATGTGAAACTTGTATACTCTCCTCTTTGCACGATTCTGGAGCATGATGAAGAAAGATACTGTTATGTAAAGGAGTATGATCTACTGTGGTAGTTTGGCAGAATACTCTTTGATGTGACTTCATCCACTGGGCTACACTACAAAATCCTTACAGTACACTATGCTTCAATTACACCGGAGTCTTAACATATTTCCCGTATATTTATTTCCACAGTTTGAAGTCGGGACGATTAAGTCTGTATAAATATTCTGTTATGGAACATTGTTCTCAATCTGTGGAAATCGTATAAACTTTATACGAATTATAATATTATTTTAATGAAAACAGGTGTAAGGAATATGGCGTATTTGCTATTGCCGTAAGTTCCATAAATGAAAGATGTCATGTAAGCAATAATTTTGATCACGTCCTGATTGATTACGGAGAAGTGCTAGAACAGCCGTTTTGGCGTGCTGGAAGACACGACGTTCTCTCCACTGCCCGTTGAGAAGCGAAGCAGTTTGGCAGGGAAGTCGTTTCACCTGCTTTCAGAGCTTTCGATTTCTTGTCAATTGACAGGCGAAGGGGCCAATGGGGGGTATTTATTAGTTCCACATGCAGTTTTGAGCAATGGAGCTCGTTCAGTTTTTGGTCAACACTTGTAAATCAATGCAGGCCCAACACACGAAGCAAGTGTTGTCCTGCTGTCTGACGAGGAAATTGAAAGCTGTTATTATGATTAGGAGGGGGTTGCTCAGAGAATATCGTGAAATGATCAAACAAATGAACCAAATTATGACATATGACTCACTGACCCAGACATCTTCTTACATAAAAATAAATAACAATAACATTTGTATAAACGACAGTCTAGTTTTAAAAAATCACATGAGTATGTGATGTTTTCTATTTAGTTTGTCTAGGATGAGAGGCGTAGGACATGTAAAATTGTAGTCGTGTAAGACTAAATATGTTATTTCGGAAATATGTTGCTCTGAAGATATAATTTAATGGTTTTATTTTCACCGAAAATTTAGAGTTTAGACGTCTGGGAACAAAAAAAATATTGTTCTGGAGAACAAAATGCACTAGAGAGATAAAAGCCACTAATGATGCAAATGAGTAGTTGTACTTATAGATGGATATATATATATATATATATATATATATATATATATATATATATATATATATATAGAGAGAGAGAGAGAGAGAGAGAGAGAGAGAGAGAGAGAGAAAACAATTATGCCTTTGTCTCTAACACTTCATTGCTGGCTTGCTGGCTCGCTAAATATCGTGTTCTAAAAACTGAATTCTTCTCTCCCCGTTTTGTTACAAATTAATGAGTCTTATCTCGCAAAATATGTTTTTGTGTGTGTTTTAAAGTATTAAGAATAGGAAGATGATCGCTTCCGCATCTTACTGCGAAATCTGAGCGAAAGCCGAGATCCTGAAAACAGACGTTTCCATTGCCGCTACCTTCTCACTACATATCATTTAGTGATCTGATGGAGCTCTACGTTGGAGTGACAATCGCAACTAAGCGTTGGTCTTCTCTTATTCTCGCAATCTCATCCCGATCATCAAGCATATCATCTTGTCGAATGTTTTCGCCCTATCTATAATGAAAAATTCATCTTAAGTCGCTCTCCTTCATTTATCCTTTCAGAAAATGGTAGCAAGACTCGCATTTTTCGACTCGTAATTGCATTTTTATCTCGCTGTGCTTGTAGACTTTCCCAGTCATATCTCAATTCCACGGAGATGAATTCGTAATCTATTCTCCTGAAATGAAACTTCTCTCGAGAAAATAAGGGCTCACGCTTCTGAGATGGAAGGTGCACTCTCGCATAACACTCGCCCTCAAATCTCGCCCTTCCTTCCCGTTGGGACGCCACGCACATTAGTTCTGACCTCTTTCCAAATTTCTCATTCCACGCCCACTAAATCTATCACAATCCTACATTTGCACTTGCTCATCACATGCACAGCTCGGTTATTTTTTCCCCGATTTCTGTGATTTATTTTGGATTTCCAGAAACACTAAGTTGAATTAGTCCAGCTGCAGAGTCTTGAGAGGTTTGTTTTTAATAATGGTATTAAGAAGAAGAAGAAGAAGAAGAAGAAGAAGAAGAAGAAAAAGAAGAAGAATTTTATTAATAGATAATTTCAGACTGTAAGGACTGCACTTCCACCTGACCACACACACATTTACTCTTGTAGCAACAAAGGGGTGTCCAGTTCTCTGAATTACAGGTGAAGTGAATAAAAAAGACGTAGATGAGAACGCACATTGTGACGGTGATGGAATTTTTAATTTACTACGTTTTACGGACCCTACATAGGAAGATGTTTTCGTGGAATGTAAGCTCCTACAGCAATGTCACTCTTGTGTGGAGTGCCGAGAAGTTGAATGGCTTTGTGGGGAAGTGTGGAAATACTTTTCACGCTAACGAAATGCGAATTTGAATTGAAATGAGTAATCAATTGAGCGGCAATAAAGTGTGTTATCATTTTACTTGTCCTACTGGTGTGGCGACAAAATGCGCACAATTTCCGTTTGTTTTTTTTAAAGCTGACTGCCTCTCAATTCATCTTGGACCACTTATTCGTATTTACCCGACGCCTCTGAATGCAGCTCTGCAGCTGAAGCTTTTCATGCAGTCATTCTGTTTCACTAACGTTCGGACAATAGAGTTGATGGATCCTCGTAGGCGCTCTTTCCACGCGAAATGATCATTTTCTAGCAACCTACAACGCGTCACGTTGACAATAAGGCTAAACGACTCGTGAATTGCATTTAAGGTTAAGAGTAGCAGCAGCGGAGCCTCTGAAGAATTCCGAAGTAATAAATGCTTGGTTCTTGATCATCGAGAAGCGTTATATTAAACAATGAAGCCACGCAATGGCGTGCAAGCAGTAGGGTACTTGTGTGGAGGCGATGCAAGAAATTTGACGTGCTGGTCGTTCCGAGAGCCTCTCGTTCAGAGTCATTAGACAGTTGAGCTGGCGTCGCTTGACTGAGACTTCCTCGTATACATTGGCCGTATTAAATGGGGGCATATTTTCACAAAACATGATTCAAACACACAATCATGCTTCGTTAGTGTATGGGTGTTGTGTAAACACCATTCAGCAGTCTCTTCCAATGATGGTTTTCTAAAAATTGAAACTAAGGATTAAAAAAATCTAAAATTCATATGAGAAATTCTTATATTTAAATTAGAATGAAATGTATACTGGACAATAGAAAAAAAGGTTTTTTTCTCTCAAAAACGACTAATTTTACTAATGCTCCATGTACATAGGCCTGTATACATAGATAAAACATTAGTTTCATAAATATTCATTTAGCTCACTTTTTCTAGCGAAGAGATGTTTTCGTTCACGTATGTGAAGGAAATGTGTTGAATCGCTAAACGATAGCATGTAGTTAATTTTGGATTGGCTTACGGTGTCGACAAGGCGCATTTGGTGTGGGCGAAGGCCAGTCGTGGGTCTGCTCCTGAGGCCCCGCGCCCTGAACCGAGAGCTCAATCGATTGCTCGCTCTCGCTCTCGTTTCAAAATGGCGCCGAAAGGGAAAGGTCCCGCCTTTGGGGAAACAAACTATTTACTGGGGTAAGAATGGAATATTGTTGAACTGCTTGAGGTGTGAGCATGCAGTGATCTGTGCCTTCAAAGAAGTGTGCTGTGCTCGTTGGCTTCGGTTATGATTTATGGGGCTGCTCTGAAAATTCATTCGTCTAACACTTACCGAAAATGCGTAAATAAGTGCGCTAAAAACGTTGTTCTACTGTACGTTACGTTCTTGCTTGTCCGCTGTGCTACTTTTTCGGGTCTTCCTTTTTGCTCTAGAGCCCTTTGTCTGAACCCTTGATTTTCCGGACTTCCCGATACAGCAATCGCCTAACCAACGCCCTTGCCGATCTCTTGAACCTGAGACTCGCCACTTCGAATAATCTACAATATAAAAATGCGGCCAAACTACTTGCTACTGTCTTTAAAACTCCTAATCCTATCAGTTTTTCGATGTTGAGATTTGCTGTAAATCAGAAGAATTTTGTTGCGTTGGACGTATGTGCTTGATAATTTCCAGTTCATGAAGATGCCCTTTCGTGACGAAGAACTGGTAAATGGCACAGAAGTAACATAATTTCCCGATTAAAAATATGCACTACACCTACGAGACTAACGACCTCGTTAGTTGACGCGCCCGGAATCACTAACAATCTATCAATCGTCGAGCCCGTTCTTCCTGGGAGCGGGGTGGTGGGGAGGCGAGCGGTGGAGGTCGGGATGGGCGAGACATCGGAGCGCGTTGCAGTCGCTCGGCGAATACTCCTCAACGAAAGCTTCGGCGCTCCCCTCCCCCATTAGCCATCGTTAGTTATTAGTACAAGAACCAATTCACGATTTCAATTTAGTTCTGTATCAAACAGGAAACCTGCAGCTTCACCGAATTAACTCGTTCCGTCATCGA